>VOPJ01003856.1:0-40474 GCA_014673585.1 Semibalanus balanoides
TACAGGTCGCACACGTGACTAAGGCTTATGAGTGCGGAGCTGGGCGCTGTACTCTGGGCCATTCTGGGCCTGACTCGGCCTCGAGCGTTCCATTAGCCGATTGAGCCAGGCCAGGCAGTTAACTGTGACGACTATGCGTCGCTCGGACAGATGAAGTTAATTGATCAACGCGGTGAAGGCATCGTTTTACTAGTGATGGTGATAATCCACTGACCCATAGAAGAGTTTATTAGTCTTATGTGTGGTCATAGACAATAGCCATGGGTGTATAAATGTTTTCAATGATGGTGTGGACTGTTAACAATCTATATCATTTTTATTTTATTTTGACTTTCCGAATTTTGTTCACTCGTCTTTTGGCGCGGAGGGGGCGCCCTGCACCTTCGACGCAGGGTGCCCCCTCCGCGGTGCAAAAATGAATATTTATATAGAAACGGACAGTCAGTAGAAACGAATGGACAGCATAAACGGAAAGTACACACGACCCCCATAAAGCCCCTCGGATTATAAAAATTGCATCTCTCCTACAATCAGTTGGTGTGGATTTTTCCATTCAAGTTGGTGTGGAGCCTTCCACATCCATAGTTAATCATAATTCTGCCCACAAATTTACTAGTGTCAGCATCTAGCAAGACAATAGGCTCGCTTGAGTGGTAATCTAGAATGAGGGAAGGCAGGAGGCAATGAACACTCACTGTCGCGCTCAATCCAATGTTGTTGTGCGATATTCGTTGCCTAAAAACATTAATTTGTTTTGCCTACAACAGATAATTTTTTCTTAGCAGAAAAGGTAGATCAAAACAAAAACAGTTGCTCAAATTATATGATTATTCTTGTATATTACTTATTTTGAACGATAATCGCCGACGGGAAGGACCAGTTATGGTTGAAGACGCATTCAATATTGTATTGCATTACAAATAAGTTGATAATGGCAACATCTATAGCAAGTCCAAAAAGAAGAGATATATTCATGTTGATGTCATAAGCAATCAGTTCTGATTGCAACTCAAATCCTCCCATCCCTAATCACTGGCGTGGCTTCTATAGTGGGCATGTCACACCGGTTCTTAGAATAAGAACCGATGTGTAATTTATTCCATTTTGAGTAATGTATTTAATTTATTCCAACTTTGAGTAATGTATTCAATTTTCTTGTGTAATGCGATGGCTAGATAAATATATTATATATTCCCTTTTTGTCTGTTTCTCCTCTCCCTCGTCTTGATCTGCGAAGATCGGGGAAGACCCGACAATAGCCGGTCTATATAGACTGACCCGCCCAACAGCGCGGTACGGCGGCACAGCCTACCGTTCGCATGAAGCTCTAAAACAGATGGAGACGGCGAATAATATCGATAAGCACTGCACACAACCCAAATAGGCGTTAAAAAGAAAGAGCGGCGCTTTCAAAGCCCAGCAGAGCCGGTGTCGTAGCGCGGCTGACACCTGCCGCCGCATGTGGCCTGCCCATCGACTATCCTTTGATCTCATGTACTTGGTGTCTTAAAATCAACAATTTTACTTCGTTATAAAACAAAACATCAAAGGCGCACCGCGCAACAGATTCGCGAAGACGCAAGGAGCTCAAAATCTGCATATAATTCCCGTGTAAAGTGATTGAGTTTCCCTCAAGACGAGATCGAAAATTCGCTGGCTCCCTCACTTTTTGTCACATTCCTACGCTCCTGAGTACACCGACATGGTGGCATCGTGCTTATGCTGACAAACACATTACACCGGACAGCAAAAGGGACAGTGTTGAGGCAAAACATACACGTTAGCCGATTGACACAGGCTAGAGACGTGTTCTGCTAGTTTGGAGCAGGTCAGTCCATGACAACTCTATGGTACCGAGCTTTGACGATTGCACGTTTCTTTCTTCCTCTGTATCTCTCAGCTGTTATAAAAGTACCTATATTGCATAGCATATAATTATATAGGTACATTGATTTTAACAGCACTTTCACTTATCTCGAAAAGTAATAAGCAATACCATAGAGAATCAGACACCAATGCTTGTAGTTCCACATAGACCCGGATCGCCTGTGTATTTCTGAACCTTTCCAGCTGCTGCCAGACCGCAGTGTTCTCGTTCTATCTGATCACCACAACTTCATCCTCAACTCAGGCGGCTGGCAGGGCAATACTTCGGTCCAGATTCGTCGATCCCATGTGACCGACAGTTGTGTTCGCCGATGGCGTCGAAATCCCGGCGGCGCCTTTGTAGCGGCAGGATGAAGGACGTCGTTACGTGACCGGAAAGACCACTCTCAGGGAGACAGACGTACCTCCGGAGCCAAATGCGTCAATCCGAGTCAGAGTCGTCTGCGGCCTGCAGGCGGAATTTTGAGTGAAGTTGAAGCCCGAGCAGCTGGAGCTGGAGCCGGAGCCCGGGTCGGGGCACGGGGGAACGGAGAAGGAGATGGCAACGGGGACGGGAGAACGGAGAAGGAGACGGGGACGGGGACGGGGACAGAGCCGGAGCGAATTTCACTGTCGAACTCAGTCCGCTGAGGTCGATTTAGTCCACAGCTCAGCCTGGTGTTTGGCTGGCCGTCATGGGCGCTAACTGTCTGGATGTCAATGTGAAGAGGGCGACATATTGGTTACGTGATGGACGGGGTCAAATCAAGTACAAATAGTCGCTGTTAGTTTTATTATTGAATTTCCCGTGGTGTGTGGGTAGTTGTGTAAAAAAAAGGAGCAGCAGGCAGGTTACTTGTTTTCCTCAGAGAGACAGCGAGAGAAGTTGGTCAACTGGTATGTCTGGCGTATCAGCATGTCAGGAAGGATTTCATCAACATGAAGCGATATTGAAAGAAAAAGGATAGAATCTGCCGCCACTGATGCATGTTTCATTAATTGATTGGCTATACATACTGACAGCATATTAAATGTAATCTTAAAAGTTGTATCTTTTCTGCGTAATCCAGAAGGTGTACTCTGTCCATACATTTTTACTTATAAATGATGTATCTGATGGGTGCTGGCCGTTGCGGCTGGACATTCGGCGGATATTAGATTCAAATTGATAATGTCAAATTCTGTCAGTCCAATCTTTGCTCCTACACAGACAGAAGCCTTTCTGCCGGTGTCGTCTACGTCCCGTCGACAGCCGCTTCCTATGTTTGTTTTCTTCTTCTCAAATGAGCGTAAGTGTTTCTACATGAATGAACCAACATACCTACATCATAAATGTGACGAATTTCTCAAAGTGCGTTGAAACCACATGGCTTTTTGTGACCTGCACTGTCTCCAAAGCAGGTTTTAACACACTTTTCCTTAGAGTTTCTTCCCCCTGGAGCTGGCTATAACATGCATTGCCTTATACCAACATCAATTATTCCCTGCCTGTCCATGGGATGCTGGAGTTAGCTTATGAGATTCCCATCCGTCTTCCCAGTGGCAGAGTGATGGCCGAGAGCTATTCGGAGAGTGAAGAATGACGTCTTTAGAATGAAGAATGACAAACTATCTGTAAGAAGAAGACGCCCACTTACAACAGCCGTTCAATATCGCTGCAGCCTCGTGTCTTATAAGTATCACAAAAATATGTATTTCCAAGCACGCTGGTGGCACCACATATTTCGTGTTGGACCTGAGACGTACATTACACATACACGAGGTATGGGTGTTATGCAATTCTTAGGTCTCACTTCTGTTCTTTGTTGTCACTTGTTACTAATGTCACATATAATTATGTTCTATAATTCGTAAGAATGCACACATTTAATTTCGTTATTATTTTCTTCATTAACAAAAGCACAAGAGGAGCGGTGGCTCATTCACATGAGGGGAAGAGGCTATGGCTGACAGTAATAGAAACCCACTCAAAACTAGAGTTGCTTACCATCAACAGCATACAACGAGCTGAGGACTTCTCTCCTAAAATCGGACAACAGATAAACAGCCCGGGCTTTTAAAGTTAATAGAGAGTTCATCGCACGGGGCAAGCGAAAGAAGAAAGAAGCGTCATAAACAAAGGTCCGTTTCTGAGATTGTAAAACTGACACAAGCTACATATCAGTTTCACTCATTTATTTATACACAAAATGTAACCACTTTTCCAACTGCGAATGATAAATCAGACATATTGATCACTTCACCCATACGGAGCTGTCCAAGCGAGAATCGTCTTTCTCTGAATCAATTCCTAACGTAAGAAACAGACAAAAAACAGAGGACCTCAGCTCTCCGCTTCTGTTTCCCACACGGATGACACACAATACCGAGCAAGGGCGGATCCATGATTTTAGGAGGGGCCGCAGGTCAATTTAGGGGCGCCTTTCAACAATCCAGGGGCGGGCGCCAATGATTTTAGGAGGGGCTGCAGGTCAATTTAGGGGCGCCTTTCAACTAAATCCAGGGGCGGGCCGACATGACAGCTGAAGGTGGCGCCCTGTAATGTCTGGTGGGGTGGCGCTCAGTGGTCTGAGAGGCGCCCTGTAGTCAGAATAAGGGACTGTCTGAGTGCTCACGGGCTGTCCATCGCGGGCGCGCCCCGGTGACGGACAGCCCGTGAGGCGCCCTTCTGCGTTCGGCGGGGGAGGCGCCGTGCGCCCCTGGATCCGCCTCCCACCACAGAGAAGGTAGGGACCTCGGCTCGGTGTCGAGGATCGGCAGACGAGTAGCCCCGAAGCAGCGGCCTGCCGACCGGCGCAGACGCCGCGTCGTTGCCATGGTTACGAGGCTGGTCGTCGGATGGCGGTCGCCGGGGCCGAGTCACCACCGGCCTCACAAGTAGCCGCGCCGCGTCTGCAGCCGGGGAGACGTTGGTGCCTGCTGTCAGCGCCGACACCTACCGACGCAAACTGACGGCGACGTGATCACTTCGGCGACGCGGCACTGCAGGTGTGCAGGTGAATAGCTGTGCACTGTGGGTTTATGATGAGGTAGGTGGTGTTTGAATTGGAATTGTAATTGGTTGACTTTGGTAGTCAATAGCGCGAGATGTTTAAGTTTGATGGCACAGATTCGGGCGGATATTATTTTTTTATCATGTGCTCGCGATATTGATATTCATAGTGTGCATGTGCTGAAGTAAAGCACTGTTTTAAGATAGATTGTTACCACTGGCAGATCCAAAACGGCATAACTGTAAAGCACTGTTTTAAGATAGATTGTTACCACTGGCAGATCCAAAACGGCATAACTGGTTTGGAGGGGCAAACAGCATACCTCAAGAAGCCTGACAAAATTTCACAAACTCATTGGATTTATATTATTGCAAATGTACAATTGATTCACAACAAACTTTACATTCGTAAAGTTGTCTATATTTTTTCAATAAAATCAGAAATATGTCAACCATTAGCTGAGTTCAGTCATTTAGAGTTTTCCGACGACCCCATGGGATCCGCCACTGCATTCCAAGTCCAAAGTGTTGTTATAAAGCAGGAGAAGAATAGGGGTAAACAGGACTCAATACCAGATCTATTTATACAAATAACGGATGCAAAGCAAAATATTGAAATGGCCATTGCCCAAATATTGTATGCTTTGTATTGTAATTGAAATAGCTACAATCATTACTAGGCTTTGGTTTTATATTCTCATTGATGATTATGCTGAATTAATATGGTAAGCGGAATAACTACACTAACTAACTGAAGAAGAAACAGGACTTACATTGTTGAACAGCGCTCTAAAAGTAATCTTAGTGCTTAAAAACGTTTATTTTTATTTTTATGTTTTAGTATGAACTCCGAATCTACTTCAACAAAACCTTGCACTTTTGCTAACGATCATATGCTGTTTTATGTTCATTGTCGTGTCACGAATATCCAGCATCAGCAATAGTCGCATGCTGAAACGCACTGGCTTCTTCGGATAAATACAACATGCATATGGGCCATGTTGATTGTTGCCATGGTGACCAATGGAAGGCGTAAAGCGGGACGTTATATACCTATTGTGCCACAGAACGCAACTGTCACGTGGAACTGCAGGCACCCTCTCATTCATTGGAGCAAAGTCTGGTTACGGCGAGCGCGAAGCGCGTTTGACTCCTCACTGATGACGATATTTGTATCACATATAAGCGGCCGACCCGACCCGGCCCGACCGTGACGCTTTTCAGAAGCTTATATCTTTGGAGTCCCGCATGTGATTGACAAGCGGTCTTCGCCATCTGATAACCCAATTCAATTAATTATGTTATTGACATGTTTCGTCTTACGTAAGGGGTCATCATGGCGCGTTGCACGTGCCGCGTCATGGGTGTCAGAAAACGTTATCCTGCTATAGCTGAGAAACCAGGCGCGGTAGGTGGCGTCACCGATACGCGGCGACTCGTAGTGGTTCCTATGGTAACATAGTCCTGCATGACATCTCCACTACCGTGGGTGCGCTGACCGACTAAGCTGAAATTTGGTGTATGGTTTGGGACCACACTACTGGCAAATTGGCGATGTGGAGTTTAGATGACAGCAGACCATTTTTCTTGCTATCGGGTTTCTACGGGCTCGCTCGTCCTTCGCCGATTAAGGTGTCTTACTGGTAAGGTAAGAGAACGCACTTGGTGCATACTGCTAAATTGAGCTTTCTTATACAAACTGATAGGTGTCGTCACTGTCGCTTCATGAAGCTCAAAAGGCGGAATGTTGACAGAGCCATCAATGGGCTGGTTCGTAAATATATAAGCATTGCGGTATAGTATGTATCAGATGCCATGATGGCAGAGCCATCTATGGGCTGGTTCGGAAATAGAGATATTGCGGTACAGTATGGATCGGGTGCAATGATGGCAGAGCCATCTATGGGCTGGTTCGGAAACATAGAAGCATTGCGTACAGCATGGATCAGGTGTCATGATGGCAGAGCCATCTATGGGCTGGTTCGGAAGCATACAGACATTGCGGTACAGTATGCACCAGGTGTCATGAAGGCAGAGCCATCTATGGGCTCGTTCGGAAACATAGACATTGCGGTACAGTATAGATCGGGTGCCATGATGGCAGAGCCATCTATGGGCTGGTTCGGAAACATAGAAACATTGCGGTACAGTATGCGCCAGGCACGATGTTGGCAGAGCCATCTATGAATGGTTATTGAACATATGAGTATTGCAGTACACAATGCCTCAGGCGTCATGATAGCAGTCATGTAGTAGTAGAAGGCAGGTGTGGGGCGTTGGTCAAGTGACTTTGGACCCAGGATTTCGCTTGCATTGAAAGTGTTGTTATTTATTTAAAAAATTATAACTATATTTTTTACAACCATACCAAACTGGATCAATTATATTAATAAATCAATGGGTTCTGCAAAATTGGCCGGATGAAGTTATGAAAAAACATAAGATAAAAAATGGTCAGATTTCCATTGTTTTTCCCATTACGGCAAAAACGCGACGAACCCAGAACTGAGCTGAAAGTGACTTCACCACAAACGCACGTGCGCTCATGGTCACGTGACCGAGCCCCGACGCCTCACCTTATGGCTTATAGGTATATTGCCTTGGCAGAAAGGTGGATGAGACCAAGAACACACTTCATATATAGCGTGCATTCCTAAGTGCTAACTGACTTTTCTATTCACAGCTGTCGTCACTGTCGCAACATTAAGTCAAATCAATTATCTCTCATCGGTCATGATAAGATTAACGAACGGATGCGGAAACGTATGACCACAGGCATTTCTCGAAAATATTGCATTCGCCTGACCTTGTCTGATAGGGCTGAAAGTGTACGCAGTCGTTCCGGGAAAAAGTACGCCCTCCATAACACACCAAACTTTGTGTATATAAAAGGAAAGCCTGTCAATTATGTGTTTCAGTGACTATGTGTTCAGACTGGTTATTTATTTAACTTTTTTGAAGGATTCAATCACGATTCATTTTGGAATATGAATGATTCAGTCTCCGTTCGATTCATGAATAACCATTTTGAGAAATGATTCTTTCCGATTTAAAGAATAAAACAATCAAACCACGTTTGATTCACCATTGAAATAGCATTGCGCAGTTTGTTGGATTCAACCAGCCTTGTTTCTATGCTGCTTTTGATTCAATCATGATTCATGATAAACTAATCTGATGGTGAATCGATTCTCTTCTTTAGTTTTCAAGGGATTTTTGAATTTGGATCAATTCCAATCGAATTAATCAGAGGTCCGAAATCAATAACCAGTCTGCATGTGTCGCAACGAAACCGTAAAATATAAACTCTTGCTTCTTACACACTTATGCCCAGGCGTAAGGATCTAGGGGGCATCAAACCCAATATTGTTGTTGCAGTTCAATTAATTTTGATCTGAAACAATTTCGTTTGAAATAATGATCCATTAATAAATCAGACGATAAATATTGTTGTACACTTTTTGTTACGCTACCAGCTAGATGCCCTTAAGTCTGATTCAGAATTAAAGTGTCCCAAAAGTTGTATTGGGGTAAGAGTACTCAGTAACACATGGGTTGTTTTACGTATTTTTGTCCTCCGGAGGCATGCGAACTATTGACCGACAAGTACCTACTCTTCGCACGATCCATGTTCAGAAATGGCGCACCAATTAAAGCAAGGGGACCAACACATACGACGCAAAATACTCTGCTCTTTCCATATACCGAACAATGGTGAATCAACCGGCGATTGTCTGGAAAAGTAAACAAAATCGATACCTGTTACGGTACATAATCATCATGTAAACTGAGTTAGTATCTCAACGGCAAATGAAGTCGCACCGCGCGTACACGTTGGATGTCTTGTGAAGGCGTTGGTGCCTTGCTTATGACACTAAATAACGTTGCTCCAACGTTATTATGGAGGTGAAACAGCTGGTGCGTACTCTTACCCCCCTCACACTCTTACCCAGTCTATCGCTACATCTCTCAAATTTGAAATAGAGAACCGAAGGTCTGCTAAACGTGAAATAAGTGATAACACAAATATTACTTTCTTACCTGTGGTAAGTTATGCAACGTACCTGACTATCACATAGTTATCATATAAATCCCAAGTAGCTATTAAAGAAACGTTTAAATTGGGAAAAAATATCGTATGTTGTAACTCAGAGTAACCATTCATGTCGTGTTGGGGTTCACCAGCAGCACATAGTCACTAGGCCTGTTTACACCGCACTAAATATATTCCGTGGAAAATTTTCCACGTAATTTCTTTCTACATTTTCGGCCGTAATTTCATCTCATCGCATTGGCGCAGCACACGACACGCGGGCAGACACGCGTAAGAAAGTAGACTGGAAGAACGGTACCAAAAATCTAGGGAAATTACGGCCGAAAATGTAGAAAGAAATTCCGTGGAAAATTTTCCGCGGAATATATTTAGTGCGGTGTAAACAGGCCTTCTGACTCACTCAACAAGCTATTTCCCAGTCTTGGTGAACTATAAGTGTCTATATCATGCAAGATCTCTGACACCATTGACTAAACCCTCAAATCAAACACTCACGTTTTTATTCTCAACCTGGTAAATAAAACGGCTTCGGATGTGCGTTTTCTTTCAAAAGACCCCTTTCGCCACAGTATTATCTGTTAATGATATCACAGGACGGGCAGCTAGGATTGATGGGCAGCACGCAGCTCTGTGCCTACCAGGGGTGGTCGTCCGATCGACCTACACTCGATCAGTCGATCAATCGGGCATCAGCCGACTGTTGTACGAGCTGCTTCAAGCTTCCACTTCCCGACGGTCAAATCGTAGCTCGGTATCACTGTGGCGACTTGTGTGCGATTCCGAGTTTGACTGGTGACATGTGTGAGTGCAGTACAAGTGGTAGAAAATATTATCAACGTTTGCGATTGCCAAATGCAAATATGAGTGTTTCGAATCAACTTGCCGCAAACCGAGCCCTATACATGTATGCGTTGTAACAAGGGGATGGAATAGGTCATGCCAATCAGGGTAATAGAACAACATGCCATTCTGCTGAGGACATTTGTACCAATTTATCCATGCGTCAGCAGGAGAAAACTAGAAGTGATATATTTTGAAAAAGTTTGAAGGTTTGGTTAACAATAAAAACAACGTCTACACAAATTTCAGACTTGCTACACTGATTTTAAGCAATTATTGTAATCAGTCGTTTTCACGATGGACTATTTTGCGCGAAATGTTTTTTAATATTTTAAAATGTTTTAAACTCTTTTGGTATGTAAATTTTAGTATACTTATCTATTCCTTAACCACACAACTCTTGCATGCGATTTTTGTCTTGAAATGTCCCTCAGAATTTTGCAAAAATGCTGGTAAGAATATAGTATGTTACAAAATTGCGGTTTGGTGGTAATTAGCAAGATAATTATTCATAGATTAGTTGTGATGCCAGATCTCCACCTACGAAGACTTGTCAATAAATTCAAAAACATTATATAGTCCCGGAACGCTATTGGTCGCGTCCAAACTGAACCCCTTTTTGACTTCAAAACTCGTCCACAATCCCAGCGAATCGTCTTCTGCCGCATCATCATTCTTCAATGCGAATGGCAACCGTGAGCCATCTAGCTGCCTAGATTGAGTACTAGCAGGCGTTGCAAATAACTAATCGAATGGACTTAGATCGCATATTTCTAGAAAACTGGCCAATTTTGTATCATAATCCTTGTAATATCCAGCTATTTCCATAACTCTTGAATAATGATAATATCGCCTAAATCAGTAATTTATTTCTTGGAATATATCATATTTTAAAACTTGCATACTAAAACATTCTAAAACATCTTAAAATGTTTTAAAACAATTCGCTCAAAATAATCCATCGTGAAAACGGCTATTGTATCATTCACATGACGCCTTATACATGACGCCCACCCCAAAGACGCTTTTTGGCAAGCTTTCGCACGTCTGGCAAGAAAGCATACATTGCAACCAGTCAATCCACAAGCTAAGGTCCGTTCTCTCATTACATGTCGCATTCAGAGACTGAATGGATTTGTTTTAAATCCCAAGCAGGTAGTAGAGTAACCATATGTCAGTCGCTTCCAAAAAATAGCTGTACCTTTTGCAGCCTGCATAAAAAGCATGATAAGTATATTTGAATCAATGGTATGCTTTTTAAATCGTTGACTACGTCATGAAGATATTTAGTCCTCGATTTGATAGAAAGAAGTGTTATGGCGAAGTATTTATCATTAATATAGGATAAGAAACACATTTTTTTATTGAATATTAATTGACCTTCTGTTTATAGTAGTATATAAGAGTTAAAATAGCTTATATTTAGATTGACTTATCAACGTGTTTGTGATGCACAAGTGAAATATTGTCCATCTCTATGCCCATTATCATTCGATGGGTGAATGAATGCCTGCAGTTTGTTTGCACAGGCAAAGGAAGCGTGGATGAATATCGTATCCTGTAATTCGATTCCCAGGAACATTCAGAATTCACATAGATTTCGGATTCGATTTTATACATACAATTTTTGACAAGAACACTAAATGGCTAACACTAGCCGTTTTCATAATGGATTATTTTGCACGAAATGTTTTAAAACATCTTAAGATGTTTCGAAATGTTTTAGTATGAAAGTTTTGGTATACTTATTCTTTCCTTAACTACACAACTTTTGCAAGAGATTTTTGTCTTAAAATGTCTCTCAAAATTTTGCAATATGTTGGTAAGAATATAGTATGTTACAAAATTGCGGTTTGGTGGTAATTAGCAGGATAATCATGTATATGTTAGCTGTGATGCCAGATCTTCACCTACTGACACCTTTCAGAACATCTCGGTCTCGGACGCATTGGTCGCCTTCAACAAAAGCCGAACTCCCCTGACTCATGAAGACCTGCCTCAGGCGGAATCCGTTCTACGGCATTATTGCGCCATGCTAAGGCAGACCTGTTGATCAATGACGCTGCCAGATTGAGTAATAAATATCGGCGATAGTGCCACTGAACGCATGGACTGCTAGACTGTAAATATGAATCTTTAGAAACGGACAGTTTTGTATCAATAATCTGCTTGTAATCGAGCCATCTCATGTTCTCATAAACTGTTAAATAAGTTTAAGATCTGCCTAATATCAGTAAGTGATTTTTCTCTGGACATACAAGTATACTAAAATTAAACATTTCAAAACATCTTAAGATGTTTTAAAACATTTCGCGCAAAATAAGCCATCGTGAAAACGTCTATTATAGAAGTATCACCTATCACCTATGTGTATGAATGAAGGATTTAGCCAGGTAAGTAGTCAGCCAGCCCACTCAGCGCAGCTTGCCTGATTTTGAGTCGTTTTTTGCATAATATTCAACCATGCCTTTTATGAAGTTCACTCTCAACGAGTAAGGTCCTTTGATGATCAAAATTATATCGCATAAGCAATGTCAGACAAACAAAAGTTGCATTACTTCTCGCTGTCTAGCAAAACAATGAGAAAAAGTCGATGTCAGGATCATTCAATATTTATGCAACACATTTTGTTTGCCCATATGCTGAGCACTGTAGTTCGGCTTGATAGCAATATTTTACGAGTATGCATCGCTGATTTTCCCACACTTAAGCGGTAAGTGCGTAAATCAGGGATCACCCAGACAAGTCATTACATCTTCGATGTACTATTGGTTCCAAAATAAGCGTCCCACTGGTTAGGCCGGCACAGCAGTTAAAGGGAGTATAACGCCTTGTAAAATTATGAGAATGATTGAGATGAGAGCCACTCATAGTCATGGCTGCACCATCTACATCAATTCCACATAATTCGCTAAGGCCCCCTATTCCCGTTTAAACTGCTGTGCCAGCCAGCCCAGTGGGAACGCTTTTTGGAACAACTAGTAACGTACCTGGTTTAAACAATTTTGGCCTAAGTTTAGCTGTGGACTTCGAATCAGGATCAAGGCTCACAAAGCTTTTTCTCGGTTCTGACGTCCGCATCCGAGCACAATTCCAGATCATCAGCAGATTTAGTGGCGGGTTAACACCATTCACATTTAAATCTTGTATCCCCCAGTAAATTACCGCTTATTCTCCATGAAACACCTTCGGTTCACCTCTTTCTTACACTAAACAACTATGGCCCATCATCCGTCCCCTTTCCCAACCAGCTCCAGTTTACCGTCGCTCTCCCCCATAGATGGCTCCTGTACCCGTCTGCCCCCCCCCGAACGTCCCAGCATTCCACCGATCCCCTCCGGTCCAGTGCCGCCGAATGGGATCGATGACAGCAATCCAGTTTTCACTTAACCCGAGCAATAATGGCTCTGTCAGTAGCCGGCGTCATAGGAGGTCGATAATCGATGTCGATAGGGAGCTCCTCTGTTACGGTGGATTGACAGGGTGCCGGAGGGGTCAGGGGGACGAATGTGGACTGAGAAGTGTTTAGGCTGTGAGCAAATGCAGCCAAATACATATGATATCATGGCCATCGACCACTAAGGACGGTTATCACAACTTCTTCTACAGAACGTTGCTATTTAAGCGATATTTATAAAAAAAATGAAAAATTGTATTATTATTTTTTGTTTAGAATATGTACCAGCGACCACACTGCAATGCAATTTTCTTGGGCAGACCACAGAAGCGGTGTTCCGCACCCCGCAAAAAAGTAGCACAAATTCAGCTTGCTACGTGGACATACCAGGCAAATAATGAAAGGAAATCAAGCATAATTAGGATAAGTTTAAGCTGTGACAGCGCTAAGTTTGTAAGTAGAAACAATTTGATTTACGTAAGACAATGGTTTAGGCGAGACTGTTCCTTAATGCTTATATTTGTCCTTTGTCATCGTCCTAGACCACAATACTCGGCCCTAGAATTGGTTAGAATTAAAATTGGTTTTATCATTTCCAGAAATTGATACAATGTTCTACAGGAAATCATTTCACAGTCTCGTGTATTCATTACGACTGTTAGAACTGCTAATGCAGTGCTATCGCTTTTCCTTAGTCGTTGACTTTTTCCATTATGGGCCCCATCATGAGCAGGGTATTGCAGGTCATCAATTATCGTCCAATTTGGTATGTCGGATGCGGCTACGTTTATGTCGGATGCAGCGAAGATCGCAGTTAACATACACCAACATCTTTACTATTCTTTTGTTTCTTTGTTCTTATCTTGTCTTTGTTCTTTCTTGTTTCTTGTCTCTTGTCTTTGTTCCAATTGTTTTTGGATATTGTCCGAGTAAATCGTTTTGAAAGAGTTACCCGAGTGCATGTAGATAGTTTTGTGACATGACATAAAAATTAATGTGAATAAACCAGCTGATACCATTCCAGAAACATCTGGGAGCGCCAGTCTGCTGTGACGTCATCACAGCACCTGTGACATCACCCCAGCGTCGGTGACGTCACCAACTGAGCGTCATCGCGCGCCTGGCGAGCCCCTCGTGTTCACCGTTGGCTTTTGTGTTCATTCCGCCATAAGGCACGCGGTGAATGCTAAGGGCGAGTCGGTTCACATCGAGAACAGTCCGCACTGCGAGTTAAGCACTGCGAGTTAAGCACTGCGAGTTAAGGACAGCGAGATTAGCACTGCGAGTTAAGCACTGCGAGTTAAGGACAGCGAGTTAAGCACTGCGAGTTAAGCACTGCGAGTGAGTGAAGAAGAGTGAATGAAGGAGAGTGAGAAACAGCGAGTAGGCACCTCGAGTCTAGCACGTCAAGACAGGCATGACCAGTCAGTCACGGCGAGTCCGGCACCTCAACTCGGACACAACGAGTTAAGATGCAATTACAGCGAGTCAGACAAGACGGGTCAGAGACGACAAGTCAAGCATAGCGAGTCGAGCATAGCGAGTTAGGCACGGTGAGTCAGGTAAGGCAAGTCAGATACGGAGTCAGGTACAACGAGTCAGTCGGTCACAAAATAACATCCACCATGTCTCGTGCACACACGTACCTACACAGTACACAGTGATCAATGACTGATGTACCTATACTAAACGCGCGTCCTAGGTAGGGGATTCGTGGTGTTGAGTGTTTTGGTGGTATGCTTGTTTTTCCACCGTACCAGTTGAATAAGCTACTTCATATCCCAAGGCGGGTTATTTGGTCTCTTCACAAGGCTTTCTAAATGCAGGGGTCAATTCATCAGTGCTCCAGATATTTCAGATTGTTCTGCCTTGCAACTTCACCCAAAATTAATTTTGTCACATGGGATAGAGCTTCGGTTCAATCCAAAGCTTGTAAGATCTTATTTCCATGGAGAGTTTAAGCTGGTTTAAAATAGAGAGCTTAAAACGTATCGGATGGTTTCCGGCCATGTTAGTGGACATATCTCGCCAGCAGACATCGAGTAATGGAGGAGTCGTAAAAACTTGGCAGGCTGGCGAGATATGACCAATTACATGGCCGGAAACTATTAAATTCGTATTGAGCTATCTGTTATAAGCCAGTTTAAGCTGCCCATGGAAATAGGGTCTCTTTCAGATAACATTGGCTCAGAGACCATAAGATTAGGAATTAAAATGTTAATCTTGATAAACTTGGTAGCACATAATTTTGTGGAAAACGCAATGAAGGTAACAAACATTTATTTTTCGGAAAGTAATACAGATTGTCATTTCATTGTAAGGCACCTCAGAGGGGATGCCGAGGGCTGACCTGAGAGGGATATGGAACAATACAACTCAATAAGCATAGCTCAAGTGGTCTGTGATAAATTTGGGTATCACAATTAGGAGATGAAACGTTAAAAACACACACATATATTAAAAAAGGGTTGTCTTTTAATGCATTTGATTGAGCAAGTCCCTATTTGAATACAGCAGCTTTCTGGAATGTGACCATTTATTACATATGTGGCACTTCAGAGCTCGTTTATTCCCATCTTGACAGTCAGTCGAAGGCTGTTATTGCGAAGGTTATTTAACATAATGCTCATTTATCAGAGAAAAGTGTTATGTAAGTGTTCCGTGGCGGATAGAGACTCCTACAAATTGAATGAATTGAAATACCCAATAAATTTGTTTTTAAGCTCGCTCAGGGCACATTGAATCTAATTGTAGATCATAAATGATGTAATGTAATAACAAATTAAAAACTTAATTGAAAGGGATATAAGGACATAAATATAGAACATGCTATAAGACACATGCAGATTTGGCACAGCGACGATAGTTGCGAGTCCTGCATGAGTCCTGCAAGTGCGCTGTCGTCTTTAAGTTATTATACTTTTCTTCTTTAGCAATTTGCAATTGGACTTCTTGTTTGGTTGACATAGTTGTCAGGTAACTGTGAAGTAAACAACAGCTGAAATGAAATACTAGAGTTGTAGTGAACGGTAGCATGAATAAATGTCTTTATTTATGCATATTGCCAGGGCAACTGGCAACTGGACTCCGCAACCATTTAGAGGATATTTTCGTAACATCGAAAATATATGTATTATATGCATTAAAATACTGCTACTTATTAAAGGGACACTGCCTCTTTCGGATATCGCAAAAACCGGCTAAAACAATGCGTAAGGACCACTTATGATTTGTTATCGCAATCAAAGGCTTACCCAAGCAGCATAACAAATTGTTGTAAGAATCTAAAAACTTTTACGATTTCTACTCACCACTACGGGTATGGAAACGTCTGTTCAAGTTAAATGCAACTGACCAACCGTCCGCTAACGCTATTGTAATTGGATGAGGCTGCGGTGCACTTATACCTTGTGATTTTACCAGCAAAACGCCTTTTTGGGCGATGACCGAGCTGGCGCGCTCTGGTAAAGCTAAAACAGGTTTGAAATATGAAACGGCACGGGAGCACACGTGCGCATTGACTGTGTCACAATAATGAGTAACACATTCATCACACATTTTACCGTGATTATACCCTAGCATGCATAGATCTAGGAACGTTCCGCTGAATGGAGATGCAAAAACTAAATACCGCTGTCATGGGAGAAGCTACATAAAANGCTATATGGACTTGACCAAAATAACGTGGTCCTGACCTCAGTCCTCCTGTCGAGACATAACTTCTGAAATCCGAAATATGTTTCAAAGGGGCCGAGAGAGGATGCACTGAAAGTAGGAGCCTCCCCCAGTCTGGTCCCTCGGCAATGCGCAATCATAACCCCAAGTTTTGTCATGAAGAGGCCCTGGTGGGTCGTAGCGATCCTGGGCATTGTAGTGGCATTATGGAATCGCATAAGACCGTTGTGTTTGTATACGCTTATGATAATGTAATCGCTTAAGACCGTTACACTGTAGCGTCTTTGACACACACCATGCGGCCTCTGCGGAAGGAGCAGTGCCTTGGTTCAACGCCAGATGGCGTTCAGCAGTGCCATCCCGCGCGGTCATGCTTTTGTTATTTATCGACATTTATTTGCGTTATCATGCCTCGCGACCATTTATACAATTTGTTCGTACCACGCTGCTCAAGTGTCGCTCGTCATTGTCTTCTCCCGACTGCTGGTCCTATGTCCTCCATCACGCCGACATTAACCCGGGTCTGGTGGCCGCTGCCCACCGGGCAAGTGACGGCCCTCGAGCCGTCCTCCGGAAGTGGTGGCCGTCGTTCATGGCGTGGGCTTTCCTAGCATGAGTAGCAGCTACGTCCTGCGGGGAAGGGCCTGTTCATGGGGCGGCTGCTCGGTCAGCGGTTCATTTTGACCCACTTTACCCCTTCTCCTCCATCCCATGGTCTTGACGCAATAGTTATGTCGGACTGAAGCGTCTCTCCCTAACAAAACAATTTAATGATCAGCCCAAATCCAATATGTCCCGTCTGCTGGGTCAATGACAGTGGAGCTGCTGGCTACCGAAGCATGTGCGATAAACGTTCCGGGAGCGGTGGCCGTCGTCATGGCGTTGGCCTCTCGCAGGCTTCGTCCTGCGGTAAAGGCCTGTTAATGGGCGGTTGCCCGGTCGGCATTTCATTTTTTGATCCACTTCACACTGTCTCCTTCATTCCATGACTGCGTAATGGTCCAAACGGGCCGAAGCATCTCCCTAAAAATATAATAAAAATCAATCTTCTTAACTTCTATCAACTATGGCAGTTCCTGAACATTGTGACGGTGGTTACTCGTTTGGTGAAATATCGGCCTATCGCGCCAATGACGATTATTCCCTGACGGCCGGATGGGCAGGATGGGATATCCCGATTGGATGGCACGTTTTCAATGTGTATTTGCCATTCGTGGCTCGGGAAACGTGCGGGACTTCCCAAGCGGACGTACGGGCAAAGTCGGGAGTTCCGGACCGCTTCAGCCCGTACGAAGTGTCTCATTTCCTGAACCGATCCCGATCCGATCCCGACCGGGGTGGATGAGTAGAAGTCCGGAAATCCCGTTTGGGATCGGACCGGGATCGCTGGCTGGGTTCATGTCGCGTCTGTGAAAAAATGTTTTTTCGTATACTTTGATAATGACCTGTGGTCGAAATAATTAATAACTATCAACTATTTATCTACTTTGTGCGTTTCATATTGTAAGGAGGCCATAAAAAGATATATTTATATTCAATATAAATGCCTTACATACAACAAGTGCTAACACATATTAAAGGGAATATATCACCTTAAACATTAATTTTTAACTGAGATAGCCAGATTGTCGGGTGTACTGAGAAACCTCGAAATCTGAAATTGTTCCTTCCAAAACGACCTAGTTGCTGAGTTACAACGCAAAAACCGTTGGGCATATTTGGGCATATTTTAAAAAGGACAAATTTCGTGACGTTTCGCATACGTCATAAGTAGTTACTCCATTGTGATTTCCACTGCACTTCGTTTTCGCTATTTGAACCCGGCCTTGATTTGAACCGTTCGCCCGCCACCGAAGGGTAACGGCTTATCAATTTCGAAATGGTTGTAAGTTTTCCTTGTCAGTTTTCATTGGATTTTCATTTGAAAATCATGCAGACACTGGTCTTCAGAAGGTCGTCACATCAACAACTTCAACATCAGGTACTTCAATAATTTCAAATACTTCAGCAACGCACCGACTTTTGGGAGTGTTACCACCCATGTGAATTTGGAAGATGCGTTGCTGAAGTATTTTTCGGTAATACTTCAGCAACGCACCTCACAAATTCACCAAATCACACAATAGGCTAATTCACTCTGGTGTGGATATAGTTCTAAGTAACTATCTTTGTCAATTGTGAATCGATTTCCAATTAAAAATTACCAAAAGATGCTTGGAATAGACTAAAGTGCAAACATTAACACAATTTAAATCGCGTCCAATATAATTGGCGAGTCGAGAACCAGCGAACGCAGTTGTTTATGGTTTTACATATTTGATAGACGGAGCATCTTTTGTCGTTCGCTGCCTCCTTGTGACGTCACAACTGGTTTTGGTGACGCAAGATTGTTGTGATGTCACATGCAAATATATTAATATTTTTCCATTTACATCAAATTGCGACTTCTCTCGCAAAAATGAATGCCAGAACCGTGATCAGGGCACTCTTCTTCATCATTCTTCATACTTTTCCCAAGGTGCTATTTTCCCTTTAAAACCTACTTATCAATTTCTTGAGTACACAATTTTTGCATGTGTTTTTGTCTTGAAATGTCCCTAATAATTTTGTTATATGCTGGTAAGAATATAGCATGTTACAAAATTGCGGTTTGGTGGTAATTAGCATGATAATTATTCATAGGTTAGTTGTGATGTAAACAATCCGATATCCATCTTGATCTTGCAGCGATCTCCACCTACTGGAACTTTTCAAAAGATTCCAAAACATTAATATCCCAGACACGCTATTGGTCGCTCAACGGACTGACCCCCTCTCGACTCGTAATAAACTCGCCCAGCAATGGCCAGCGAATCGTTTCTAGCGCATCATTGCGCCATGCAAAGGCAGACCTGTGATCCATGACGCTGCCAGATTGAGTAACTAGTATGGCGGTATGCTTTACTGAACGAATGGACTCTAGACGCATATGTTCTTTAGAAGCGGACAATTTTGTATCATAATCATGCAATGAGCTCATTTCATGTTTCCATAACTCTTGAATAATGATAATATCGCCTAAATCGTTAATTTATTTCTGGGAATATATAATATGCTAGAATTTGCATACTAAAACATTTTAAATTACTTCAACAACAAATTCAGATTATTTTCATCGCAATAATCCATCGTTAAAACGGCTATTATATCATTAGGGTGAATTTTCGGCCACAGGCCATTGCCAAACCGATTACAGTATTGCTGTAATTGGTTTGGCAATGGCCTGTGGCCGAAATTTTCCCTTATGTTATAATACCAGTAAGATGCCTGAAAGGGACACAGTCCGTTCAAAGTAAAATTTGATATGTTAAAGAACAACCGGATTTGATAAGCAACATGAAGTCCGTTTTTTTAATTCGCGCTCAGTGGCCCAATATCGTTCATCGTTCAAAGTTCAGTTTTCTTCCAGCCAATAAACTTGAGTCCGCCACCACTACGTACCAAAATTAATTAATTGAAGCCTTGTGCAACTAGGGAAATTAGTGCAATTTTCGCTTAAGCATTCTACCCAAATTTGTAATGTCAGAAAACATTTCATGTCTTATTATGCCTGATTCAAGCTTAATAATAGGCATAAGGAGATATTTGTTACGATGAAGAAAATATTTGTTACTGAAGAGTTTTTGGTCTTTTACGAAGGGATTTTAAGCTCCAAGTCCTCCAACTATTGATGCATTATTTTTCCAACCGAGGTTTTTTGGTATCAGATTGTTTACATTGTTTTAAGGTTCTCCCTGTACAGTGTTGTTTACAATACGGAAATGCCTGAACTGCGCTGAATTTGGCGCTCAATCGCTGCCATATTATCTAGTGGTGTGTAGAAAATTTGGCAACCGTTTTTTATTTATATTGACAAATAAATAAATGATATTTTTTTGTATTTGGCTGGTTGGTGAGCATAAGAGACATTAAAAATAATATTTGGTCCCTTGACTTGTTTTAGCATGTTTTTGCAATTAATTTCACTCTGGAAGAGGGCAGTATCCCTTTAAGCGGCGAAGGGACGAGCGACCCGAATAATCCCGCGTCAATTAATAACACCCCACGGAGGTTCGTTTTTGCCGCAAAGCATGCTTTGAAATTGTTTTCGCTATATAGTTGTTTTCCCGTCGCAGAATAGATCCGAACTAAATCGATACTTTGAACTAAATAGGTTTTGCAGCGTTATTTGTAATTTGCAATTATAAGCTTTATGTTTGAAGACAAAAATACATTTTGGCTGGGTATTAGATGGGTTTTATTGCGCTTTACAGCTGCATCATTTTTTATCGTTTAGCACCCTTTGGTTTTGACGCTACGGCAGTGTATTGAAGGAAATGTTATAAAATTGGCAATGTAAATATTGCAGGCGGATTTTAACAGCGAAATACTTCATTAAAACCTAAATGTTTGCATGCATTCTAGAGACGGTACATTAGTCATTAGTCTACACATTGGTGTTGGTTTCATTGCTTCCCGTCCCATAGGTGCCAAGCACTGATTTAAATCGCGAAAGCGTCATGCAACCATTATTTTCGCTTGTATAGCCAGCACTTTTGCACGTGCCACGCGCCGCTGATCGAAACATAGTGCATACGCCGGGCGGATCTTTTCTTTACACATTTATGTTTGACCTGTGTCTTTGCGACTTTTGGTTGCCGAGATATAGGTCCGGTATTGCAACGATGTTTTGTAGGTAATTTGCATGGACGGATTAGGGGTGCACGTGCGCACGTGCATTGTGATCCAGAGTTTGACCTATGCAACATTGCCAGTGGTGTGGTCTCCAGCCTCACACCAAATTTGAGCTTTATAGGTCCAGCCGTTTCACCATTAAAGCAGGATAATATTTGCTGACACCCCTGACGCGGCACGTGTCACGCGCCATGCTGACCACTCACGTGAGAAAAAACATGCCAACAATCATAATTTCATTGCATGGGTCTATCAGATGGCGAAGACCGCTTGTCAATCAGATGCAGGGTTCAAAAGATATAAGCTTCTGACCAGCGTTACGGTCTGGCCGGGCCCGGTCGGGTCGGCCGCTTATATTGTGATAAAAATATGGTATTCAATGAGCACTCGCTTCGCGCTTCGCGTTCGCTCGTAATAATATTTTGCCTTGCAGTTTTCATTGACGACGAAGAAAGGTAATTTATTTTGTATACCTAGTCATTGGAGTCTTCAAGTTTTACTGGGTTGTAAGTTGTACCCAGTATAATTTAGGGTCTGCAATTTTACTGGGCGCAGTGTAGCGTGTACTCAGTAGTCAGTGTACCGGTGGTTACACCCATGGGAAGCGCATAGATGAGAGGCGTGATGCAAAATGACAAACTCAAGTAAATAATGACAAATATTGTTCCACAAATGTGCTGGATTACACACTATAAGTAGATACTAAACCAACTGGATTTCACGTATGGAATTATCCGGTCACCCCAGCAGCAAAACTAGTCAAGTTGAACTAACCTGAAACCACTGTGTCACTGTCTCCTTTCATCAGTCCCGAGCAGCGCAGAAATCACAGCTTCCTCTCACACTCATACACAGCGGAGTGACCTCTCAGACGGCCAAGGGCGCCGGGGTCGGCCGGACATTAACTATGCCACCGCCGCCATGTGTCACAGGTGCACCCCGGCTGAGTGTGTGTGACTGTGACCCGCCGCACCTGTGGCGGCCGGCAGCGGGCCGCGGTGGAGAGGCACCTGCGCGTCCCACCTACCCCCACGGTGACGCAGTCGGGGATACGGGCCCACCCGACCCGCTCGGTTTTTATCGATCAGACGCGGCACATTATAGCACCCGTCCTGTCAGTCATGGCTCGGCGCTGCGAGTTTAAACAGAGAGGCACGACCGAGGCGACGCCGGAGACGGCGTGTCTGGTTTGTCTGTAGCGCGGCTGATTCGACGAACTTTGACTTATCAGTGCTGAACCTGAAACGGGAATCTCTGTTTTGTTTTAACCTGCACCGTGCCGCTGCTCGGCGCCGCCTTCGCCGTGGCGGGGAGGGGGCGGCGTCTGAACGCCCTCTTTTTACTTCGAACTCGGCTCCTGTATGCCGCGATCCAAAAACAGCATACGATAGCTTATCAAAAATCATGTCG
The DNA here is from genome assembly GCA_014673585.1 of Semibalanus balanoides. NCBI lineage: Eukaryota > Metazoa > Arthropoda > Thecostraca > Balanomorpha > Balanidae > Semibalanus > Semibalanus balanoides. Next base: position 22,948 of record VOPJ01003856.1, read on the forward strand.
AAACGATTTTAGTCATTTTTTGGGTCAAGTAAATATTGATGTCACCAGAGTTCATCAAATGTCCGATTTTACCATACTAAACTTTGCTCCAGAAGTCCCAACATATCTCGACAACTATGATAGCTAGGAAGTAACGAAAAAACAACAATCGAATGCTTGCAAAAATTGAAGTCGTGAATGATTTTGTATTGACTAAAAACAGATCAATAATTTTTTACAGCATCGTGTTTGTCTCATCAAGTCACTGCGAAACATATTAATGGTGATCAGACTAGGTCAACTTCAAAATTTGACTTCAAGTCAAGGTTATTTAGTGACTCAGGTAGGTCATTTTGCATACAGGGTGACGCAATACGACTCGACGAGGCAAACACAGTGGTGTTATTCGCGCGTCACTATCTTTATTATGTCACGAGTTAATGACAAACAAATGCTGGTGACCTCATTGACCTTGCAAAAATCATTGAGCAATAATTTAACCGAAGTCATCAAGAATGACCTGAAATACCAATATTCTGAAATAATTGGCTTGATGTAAGGCCCATCCTCTGAAAAGGAAGCAATTGTATATTTTACATTAACTTATAACGGAGAAGTCACGACATTGACCTGCACTTAAGTCACCGATATAAAACAAATTATATATTAGGTACACCTTTTTGCAATCACATTTGACCAATGAGCAAAACTATTCTTAATAACACTGCATATAGAGGGCACCACTTCTTGCTGTTTCACCATAAAGATTCACTATTCGCCATAACCATTAGTCGGCATTCCATTACAGCTCGTCATTGAGCAAAACTTGCGTTAATGTCTAAGACAGATCGGCATTGGGTGAAATGAATCGCAGTGAAATGAAGTTATGCAGACCGACGAGCAGTTATTTTGAACGCCCATCTATTTCCGTCGACGCATAAAAGCTATAAAACAGCAAAGTGACGAAACTTTTCGACCATAATCAAAATCATGTCGAATTATTAAACAGCTTTGCAGAATGAGTAATACAGTGTCTAGTGCTCAAATAGTTTTGCTCAACTGTTAAATTCGGGCGCCAGCAGACGATTGTTTTTTTTCAAATGAGTGATTGCTAAAATTGACGTTTAAACAATTATCCTGGATGGTCAAATGCGAGTCCAAAAAGGTGAAGGTAGTTATCAAATTGGTTGGCTACTCGACGACTTAGTTGTTTATAGATATGATCATACACTTGTTGATAGGTTCATAGAACTTACTTGTTCGTTCGTATTTATTGCTCGATTTTTGTTGTTGTTAAGTTGCTGCGCAGAAAGCAATGTCTGCCTTATACATGCATCATGTTGAAGAGCTTTGCCGCGAACTCCACTGGCAGCGAGTTGCTGGACACGACAGCGCCTCCTCTAACATGTTAGCTGGTGGGCTACTGGCACGACTCTTGTCGAATGCTCTACAGACTACAAGCTAACATGGAACTGGCAGCACACCCATTGACGTCACAGGGAATAGGGATCACCAGAGCCAGCTGAATACGCGAGTATGTGTCCCGAATACTCATGGCTTCAGTCTGACGCGTTATCTGTATGAGCAATGGAAGCCTGGTGTCGCCTCAATAGATGAGGATCGATCGCCGTGACGTCAGCAGCTCATCGCAGCAGCTTTCTTAATCAGGTCTGAGCCGTGTCTAAGCCAGAGCAGCCGTCTCTAAGCCAGAGCAGCCGTATCTGGACCGGAGCAGCCGTATCTGGACCGGAGCAGCCAGGGGGGCGTAAGTTCTCCTGAGAAGTTGGGGGGCGAGGGGCCGACGCTGGGAAACAATCGGCTTATTCGAAAGTGTTACCATCCCAAATCTACAAAAATACTGATTTTCCCCGATTTGACCCACTTCTCGGCAAAGATAGAGGGCTCAAAGCCAAGTTTAGGAAGGGAGAAGCTCCCAACTGAATAGGAAAACTACATCCCTGAGACCAGCAGTATCTGGTCCAAACCAGCCGTAACTGGTCCAGACCAGCAGTATCTGGTCCAGACCAGCCGTATCTGGTCCAGACCAGCAGTATCTGGTCCAGACCAGCAGTAATCTGGGTCCCAAGATACCCGTCAATCTGGGTCCAGACCAGCAGATCTGGTCCAAACCAGCGTATCTGGTCCAACAGCAGTATCTGGTCCAGATTTCAGTCGTATCTGGTCAGACAAGCAGTATCTGGTCCAGACCACAGTAATCTGGTCCAGCTAGCGTATCCTGGTCCAGACCAGCAGGTATCTGGTTCCAGCAACAGCCGTATCTGGTCCAGCCAATTAACTGGTCCAGACAGCGTATCTGGTCAGACCAGCTGTTAATCTGGTCCAGACAATCCGTAGTCTGGTTCCAGACCAGCAGTATCTGGTCCAGCCAGCAGTATCTGGTCCAGACCAGTCGTATCGTATCTGGTCCAGACCAGCCGTATCTGGTCCAGACCAGCCGTATCTGGTCCAGAACAGCCGTATATGGTCCAGAACAGTCGTATCTGGTCCAGACCAGCCGTATCTGGTCCAGACCAGCAGTATCTGGTCCAGACTAGCAGTATCTGGTCCAGACTAGCCGTATCTGGTCCAGCCAGCAGTATCTGGCCCATACTAGCCGTAACTGGTCCAGACCAGCCGTATCTGGTCCAGACAAGCCGTATCTAGTCCAGACTAGCCGTATCTGGTCCAGACCAGCCGTATCTGGTCCAGACCAGCCGTATCTGGTCCAGACCAGTCGTATCGTATCTGGTCCAGACCAGCCGTATCTGGTCCAGACAATTCGTTACTGGTCGCAGACGCAGTCGCATCTGGGTCCAACCAGCAGTATCTTGGTCCAAGCCAGCAGTCATCTGGTCAGACCAGTACGTATCGGTCCAGAAACCAGCCTGTATCTGGTCCAGAACAGCAGTATCTGGTCCAGACCAGCAGTATCTAGGTCCAGAACAGCAGTATCTGGTCCAGACCAGTCGTATCTGGTCCAGACCAGCAGTATCTGGTCCAGACCAACAGTATCTGGTCCAGACCAATCGTAACTGGTCCAGACCAGCAGTATCTGGTCCAGACCAGCAGTATATGGTCCAGACCAGCCGTGTCTAGTCCAGACCAGCAGTATCTGGTCCAGACCAGCCATATCTGGTCCAGAACAGCACAAACTGTGTCAACTGTTAAGCTGAACTGTGCTGCTAATGAATAGGTATAAGTGCTGTGAATTGATGATCAATAGGTAGGTATTAGGTCGGTCATGTCCAAATCTGCTTCATGTGCTTCCTTGTGTGAAATACAGTGGAAGTTTTTTCAAGTGGGAATTTTACAATGGGAACGACATCCAAAACATTGGTGCGGATGGCAAGAATCTCTGTTTTCTGCGTCTCAAAAGGGAAAATATATTTCACGAAACACAATCGTTCCCAGCGGGCTCAGATTTCCAGACAAGAAAGTGGGCGACTGTGGCCTTGAAATTTGAATACAAAATATTTTCCGCCTGACTGGCTTTCGCTTTGCTGCATCCTGCTATAATTTTGTCTCTGTCTCTGTCTCTGTCTCTGTCTCTGTCTTGTCTCTGTCCTCTGTCCTTGTCTCTGTCTCTTGTCTTGATTCTGGCTCTGTCTCTGTCTCTGTCTCTGTCTCTGTCTCTGTCTTCGTCTCTGTCTCTGTTCTCTGTCCCTCTTCTTGTCTCTTGTCTTTTCTGCTGTCTCTGTCTCTTGTCTCTGTCCTCTGTCTCTGTCTCTGTCGTCTGTCTCGTCTCTGTCCTGTCTCTGTTCTTGTCATCTGTCTCTGTCTTTGTCCTCTGATCTCTGTCTCTGTCCCTGCTGTTCTGTGTCTGCTCTGTCCTCGTCTCTGTTTCTGCCCTCTGTCTCTGTCTCTGCCTCTGCGTCTGTCCTCTGTCTATAGTTCTGTCCTCTGTCTCTGCTCTGTTCTGTCTCTGTCTCTGTCTGCTGTCTCTGTCTCTGTCTCTGTCTCTGTCTCTGTCTCTGTCTCTGCCTCTGCCTCTGCCCTGCACTCTGTTGCCTCTGCTCTGCTCTTCTCTGTCTCTGTCTCTGCTCTGTCTGTCTCTGTCTGTGTCTCTGTCTCTGTCTCTGTCGCCTCTGTCTCTGTCTTGTCTCTGTCTCTGTCTCGTCCTCTGTTCCTGTCTCGTGTCTCTGGTTCTGTCCTCTGTCTCTGCCTCTGCCTCTGCCTCTGTTTCTGTTCTGTCTCTGTCTCCTGTTCTCTGTCTCTGTCTCTGTCGTCTGGTCTGCTGTTCGTGTCTCTGTCCTCTGTCGCTGTCTCTGCCGGTGCGGGTTCCGCGGCGTTACAGCTAGTCTGTCCGGTGCGGGTCGCGGCGTTACAGCTAGTCTGTCGTGACCGCTGCGGTCTGCGACACACCTGTGCCCTGCCTCCCTCCTCCCGGCCCTCGCTCCCTCCCAGTCCGGTCCCAGTTCGTCTCGGTGCGCGCTCCCGGAGCTGGCCGCCCTGGCAGTGTATCAGTGTCGGACGTTTATCGGCTGCGTGGCTGCAGGGTGCTCGTGTGTCCGGTAGCAGGGGCTGTGTGTTCGGCGGCCTGACGCACACGACACGGGTAATAAGCCGGCACACACACACCGCAGACTGTGGACCCGGCCTGTGGTCCGGACGGAGAGCAGCGGGCCTGATTTTAGCCTGACGCCGCGTGAACGGACCGCTGCCGATCGTCAGTGGTGAGTGGTAAGTGGTGATACTGGCGGCGCTTAGGAGCGGCCGGGCGGCTATTCTCGGTCGCCTTTATTTTCCCATGACGCTGCTATTGGGACGTAAGGTGTTAAATGAGGCTATGTTCCTAAAAGTTGCCGGAGATAGCACCATAGCAGCTGACTAGATCAGTGGTTTCCAACATTTATCGGTCAATTCCCCACTTGTCACGACCTGATGCCACCAATTTTCCCCTTATTTCCATCTTTGCATCACCTTAAAATGCATTCTGAACATATCGAATTTGCAGAGTAATCCCGTACTAAAGTGTATTTTAAATGACATATTAGTTACAAGCACTGCACGTAGTCGCATATATAGCGCAGTGTGCTGTCAATGCGATGGCTGTGTCTGTTTCTTTGCCGTCAGTCTATCGATTCTCGGATCAGTTTTTGACACTGCACACCAGAGGTCAGCTTCGACGTCTTTGAGCTTGTCTCTTTTTCCGTCTGTAATGTCTCAAGAGCGGAGAACGCCTGCTCGCAAAAAATGTTAAGGAAAATTAAATGAGTTGTCGCATTGCATTTGCTTAGATTTGCGGGTACATGAGTCGCATCTTTGCACCAAATCCTTCCTTATCGAGCGCCCGGAGTTGCCTCGGAGCTGAATGTCATGTCAATTAACTCCTGTAGATCGGCTGGCACCCATATACAGAGCACTTGAAAGGGTCTCGAGTAAGCGCCATAGAGATGTCTGCATCGACCTCGGGGAAAAACCCGTCGATTTCTCCTCTGAAAGCTAGGTATATACTACCAGGACTTCTAAGATTCTAAGATTCATCATAGAAAGAACATTCTCATTCATCACGGCAAAATAACCATCGAACACATAACAAGTTCTTTCAGCTCGAGTTCATTAATCTGAGAAGTCTGGCATTCCCCTGTGGCCCACTTATTCCCCCTAGTGGGGAATTCCCACAGGTTGGAACCCCTGGTCTAGATGGCGGAAGTCACCAGTGAGCAGGTGCAACTTAGAATATGCATCTGAATAATAACTGCACAGTTGATTTTACCAACTTAAAAGGGAAATAATCACCTTTTTCCACAAAAATGTGAGTTAACTTTGAAATCGACAGACGAGAAGCGAAAATAATATATGTAAATTCATCACGTTTGCATAAAAATCATTTCACTAAGAGCTATTTAAGTAAAGTTGATACGCGTTCCACGCTTCAATGACCGGTATTGCGGCTGCTTGCAAGTACTTCTGTGGATCTCATCATACTGCGGGCTTTTCCCGTATTGTTTTTTACGAAGGAGTGGAAATTATAGGTTTGAATCCTGCTTGTTTCGATAATATTACCGGGCGATCTATACATTTGATGCCATTGAATAAACAAGGAAACTCATTATCGGTTTAACTTGGGTCCTAGGCGGCAAGCGGTATGGTTTTTGAAAAAATGTTGTCATAAATTTCAGTTTTTAAAAGTTTATTTAATCTTTGTCTCTGGCTGTGGACAAGATTTTGGTTTTATATCATCATCGCCATATCCTTTTTTCCCGGAAAGAAATAGCTCGACAATACAATTCAACATTGGCATCAATTAAAAAATAGCTTGGGAACTAAATAATTATTTTGCAGTTCGGCGATTTGTTTGCAGGGACATTGTCTCAAGCGTCGACAAGTTCGAAACAAATCCAGGCGCCCATATATGGCGCGCTTCAATAGTGATGGGCAAACACTGCTCATGGAGTTTCGAAAGAAAGTATATGTCTTCTATTTTAGTTTGTAAAACTTACAGCATTGAATGAGGTAATTTTATTTAATTTTTAAATTTAAGTTAAATCTTTGTCTATACATCACGAGGCCAAAAAGATTGATGCCAACAAAATATGAAAGGTCGATTATTTCCCTTTAACAAGCGAATTCAGAAAGATTTGAAGTTTACTCAATTTTCAGCGAAATGTTAAAGGGATACTACTCCTTTTCTGAAAGTGTCAACTATCACGCCGGCTTTTCAAAAACAGGAGTAAATGCTGCTGAAAACGCGGTATGGTGATATTAGCCGTGTTTCACGAAGGCTTGATTTCTTACCGTATTTGCCGGTAGTACCGGTATAATTTGTTCATGACTTTGATTATATCAAAATAAAACTAACGGATTTAACAATTGTACAGAGAGATAATTTGACATGAATTCATAAGAGTTTCCAAATTGATAGCCAAATATCTGGGAAAAGTCGTGTTCCTAGACTCAATTAGCCAAAACGCACGAAATAGTCGGGTCTACCGGGTAGACTAAATCCTTCGTGAAAACGGCTATTGTTTTCGAAAATCACAATTACTTTTTCTGTGGACATGGAACGTCATTTATTGAGCTATTGGCTTTAGAGCTAAGAGCTAAATCTTTGTAGACAATTCTGGCGATGAATGCAAACAACCTATTTGGTTTATCGTCTCGCAGTAAACACCAAGAGGTTTCGGAAATACAAGTCGTTTTCTCCCATGACCAACATTTGAAGTCGTGTCAGCCAATCAGCTTGCATAGACCCCTTTTGCAAATTCAATATTCAATTCTTCAAAAGATAAGTTTGTGAAAATTGCTTTAGTTATTATAATTCTCAGTAACGGCAAAAATACTAATGGCTATTTTAGTTTCAAAACTATAAAAGGTGTTGGTTTGGTTTGTGGCCAAGCCGCATCCTCTTAGGCTCAATGGTGCTGGAACCTCCTTCCACCCTGTTTCCCGAGAGGGATATCATGGGCTGGGTGCAACCCATGGGTGCCACCTCACTCTTCCGATTGGGTCTGGCGTTGGGTTATGCATTTTTTGACTTATTGACTCTTCATCGGGTACTGGGCGGGCATGGAGTATGGCAATTTTAGATACAGATATCGCTAAGAGTTCTTTTTTACTTGACACCCCAGATGTTTAAACACTGGTAAATATGGTTTTTTAAATGATATAGGAACACGCTAAAACAATAAGACTTTGGCATTTAAGATGACAACAATAAATCGTGTAAGTAAATAATGCCGTAAGATTAATAAAAATGCTGTCTGATCCTAACAGTCTGATCCATATGAATAATGTTGACGCAAAGTGTTCGATATGCTCGAATCAACAGTAACACACAGTGCCCTGACATTATGTATCGTTAATTAAGTACGTATAAAGTCAACGTGTAGGATAAGGTTGCAATTTGTGAATAATATGTCTGCCTTATCTGAAATGGGCCCAATGGGCATGGTTTCACTATTATGAATTTGGAATGGTCTGGTTGGTCTGGGCTTGGTGTTCATGGGCTTCGGCTGGGCTGGGCTTGAGTTTGGCGCACCCATGATGTCCTCTGGTTCCGGGGTTATTATATGGGGCCTGGTCGACTGTTTCAGAGGCCCGCCAGGGATTGTGACCCCGTGGGCCACCGGCAACGAAACAGGAATCCTGCCCTACGCCAGATCTGCTCCCCCCAATACAAAGGTGAAACAATTCCCCTTTAACCCTACTCCCTGCGGGCCGGCCAGAATTACGTTAACCTGGCGGGAGGAGATTCTGCCTCCCCGAGATCTCAAGAACCGCTTGCGATTTAGATTTGAGAACATATTATCGATTCGCCATGACAAAATCTGAACTAATTTTGTTTCTTGAATTTAAGCGATAAATAATCACTCAGATTTAAGCAGCTGTAAAAATGGTTGCATTTTGTGATAAACTAAAACTTAAAAATCTGTAGATAGCAAACTGCATGTAGTGTAAAACTGCAATCTCTAAATTTTCAAAGTTTTCATTTTTACCCAATTTATTTTTTATTTCTCGTTTTTATTATTATTTTTTTGTGTCATCAAAAACCGGAATATATGTGAAAGACTGGTGCTCAAGCAACATACAAACCAAATTTCAAATAATTCACCATTTTTTTCTTTAAGCACAACGAACTATACTCGTTTAGCAATAAAATCACAAAAACTTTGAAAAGCTGTTAAAGGGGAGAAATTAAAAGTTCGACTGAAATTGAACAAAATCAACAAGACATATAATATTTGGCTTAACACAAAACAAAAATGTCAAAAAGTTTGTCATGGATTTGTTGATATTTGTTATAATTTTTTGCAAAAATATAAAAAAACCTAGATATTTATTTAAAGAAAGTTGTTACAACAATATAAAACAGGTTTTTAAATAAAGAGCACACATTTGTACTAAGAAAGCTAAGAATGGTACTGATGACGAATTTTTGAAATTGCGTTTTTGTATTTTTAAAAGATGAAACAAATAATATAGCAATGAAATTTCTAAGATTAAACTGGTCTAAAAACTTTTTTTTTGTTAAGATTTATCAACTAAAACCTTTGACCTCATTTGACTCTGGAATCTTTGACTTTTAGCTTAAACAACTTCTTCATTAAATGAGGCTATCGATGGTGCTTGTTATCACTATCGAGTTATAGAAAGAACAGCCCTTAAAACATGTTTGCATGACTTAAAAATAATGATTCGGTATAGTGACCTTTGTGACCTGATCTTGGACCTTGACCTTTGCTAAAAATCTCCTTTTTGCTCATTGCAGTGATGGTTGGTCAATACTCTTTGGGGGCACTTCTGGGGATGATTCATGGTTTGCAATCAAAGGCTTGGATGGATAAGTATTGGTCATAAATCTCAAGATGTCTCGATTTTGACTTTGTTACCTAATCTTGTACCTAATTGCGTGCACCTTAGTTCTAATAATTTCAAGTATTAGCTTGTAGATTGCGTCTCGGTGAGAGCTTTTTCGAACGCTTGCCTGCGCGTCTCGTTACAATCTTCTGGTTCGGAGATTAAGAGGGGGCAATTTATTCCCCCCCCTCCCGGTCATCTGGCTGTTCCGGTATATAGACCCGGTCAAGCGCGGGGGTTAATTACCTTTTACGTAGCCCATACTACTCATTGTGTTATAATTAACATTACAAAACTACGCAATGTAATGTAATCTCTTTGCATTATTCAGTGCAGTGAAAACGGGAGTTATCCCATGGCATGATAAGCATTGTTGTTGAGGGTGTGGTTGCCAGCTTGCTTGCACGCAAGCAAGTGAAAGACGGACTTTGGCCCATCTGTAACGACGTAATCCGGTATTCGAACGCTTCGCTTTCTCACTCACTCCGTCTGAGTTACTTCCTTGTTCTTCGTGTTTTGTTTATGTCATTTACAGCGTATTGACTTGTGTCTCAGCTGAACGACACTCAGCGCGGGAAATGTGTTGTCCCTTTTTTAAATATGTTGTCTTCTGAACCAGTTTACCGTGGCGAGACATAAAGGCGACGACTAGAAACTCTTAGCCGACCAAGGCGATTGCATATTCAACTCCTCTTATTTATATGCATATATAACGATTATAATCTAGCGATTAGGGATGCAAATTTTAGGACGACGGAGCCGGCACCGAGCGCAAATTCAGTCCCGGCGGGCCTGAAGCTGTGTCTGAACTCAGGCTTGCCCGTCTCATGCCGGTCTCAGCATATGTCCGTGGTTAAAATATCTGTTTAATGTATAATGAAGTAGACATGCAGATTGCTGGCTGTCGGGCCTGGCGGGTGCTGCCACACGTGGCCGGGCCTGATGATGGTGCCGGTCTCTGTTTTGGACATTTTCTTGCATCTCTTCTAGCAACCTTCAGTTCATCATAGTAAACCTGCATCCCAACGCCCCACCCCTTGTAAATCAGTCTGGAAAGAGGTAAAGATCAAAATATAAAAAAATATATAATATATATATAATATATAAAAAATCTATATCCAGCAAAAAAGCAACAACAAGCCATAGCATCGCAGCCAGTCACCCTACGCTCCAGCATCATGCCGTTGTTTGTTTGATAACACAGCGCCTCCACATTCGCGCCACCGTCAGCATCGCGTCTCACATGCCTACTGTATGCACAATTTGCACATTGCCCACCCCTGAAATAGGCCACCATCCACGACCACCTGCGTGGCTGACAGAGGTGACGTCACGTGCTGCAGCTGTGACGTCATCAGCGGTACCTGGCCGGTCAGGGACCCTGGGGAGTCTCGGTCGTGCACGAACCCATTACTGGCGCGGTCGGTGGCCGCTTCATGGCGAGCAAACTGCGGTCACGGGCCGCCCCCCCCCCTTCCCGTCAGTCACGGACTGCTATCACGGGAAGGCGGGACGCAGGCGGAAGCGGCGGGATTGGAGTCGGTGACACGAGCTGCAGGACACGCCCCTCCCTCTGCCGGTGACGAGACCGCAGCCCCTCCCAGCGGTGTGTGGGGAGGGGAGAGGAGGCGTCACCTAGTGACACCTGCTCTCCTTCGATTGAGTTAATGACGTCATCGTATGACGCCTGTCCTGTCGAGAGCGGGGCTGGCTGGCAATTTGCGGGCTGGCAAATGCCAGTTCACTCCGCGAAGGACAGGCGTATACGATGACGTCAGTAACTTAAATGGAATAAGAAGGCACCGCCGCTTCGCACAGCATTATCTGAGGGAATAACGATCTGGCAACTGCCTCTCACGAAGCCGTTGATCGCTTCACGAAATGTGATATTTCCTTCTTGAAAGCACTATTTGTATCGGTGTGAATACCGACTGCACCTGCCTCTCCGAAGGCCGTGTGATCCGCCTCACTGATGTGATATCTTTCCTCTCTTGAAAGCACTAAGTTTGTATGGTTGTGAATAACCGCTGGCCACCTGCCCCCGAAGGCCGTTGATCGCCTCACGATGTGATAGTCTTGTCCTCTCTTGAAAGCTAAGTTTTGTATCGGTGTGGATAACCGACTGCACCTGCCTCTCCGAAGGCCGTGTGATCGCCTCACGATGTGATATCTTTCCTCTCTTGAAAGCACTAATTTGTATCGGTGTGAATAACCGACTGCCACCTGCCTCTCCGAAGGCCGTGTGATCGCCTCACGATGTGATGTGACATCTGTGCTCTCTTGAAAGAGCAGGGCAATAAAGGACCGCCCGTTTGCCTCAAAAGCTGGAAGGCATGTTTAGTCTCAGTTTCGTGAAGAAAAAGAAAATGGAAAGGTTTTCATCGTTGCATACGTTTTCACCGTTGCATCATTAGTTTGCACTGCCATTCGCAGATTTCAATACCACCGGCACCATACACTTTGAAGAGATTATTTTGTATCGCCTGAGGCTGAACAATCAACGTTTACATTCGTCTGCCATTTAAAATTATATTTGATCTGTAGCCACTCGCCTCCATTAGTTTTCATCCAAATCATGGTTCCTGTACAAAGTAGTTTCTAAGCTGATCTCTCAAGAATGTCGGTAACTCTTACTGTAATATATGTGTTCATGTAGCTTTACCAATTGAATTACTGCGGAAGCGCCATGTTGGCAGTAATAATTGACCTCACTTCATTTGCATCTTATTTACAAATTAAAATGTCTACAGAGCATGTTTGAGTAAGTATCAGGTTAACCATTTGCTCTCCTGCAGAAGCAGCTCGGCAAGCGGAATACAAATATCGCTAAACTAGAAATGACTACTTACTTAAAAGTGTGACCAGAAACGTAACTTTGTGAAAATCATTGGGATTGCGCTTTAATGTTAAGAGCCCCATTTGTGCCACATCGCGTCAAAGGCGTAATGTTAAATTCACAAATTATTGGTGTTGTAGCTACAACCCCAATTTCCATTAAAACTACACCCGTGTGACGATGAGAATGTGTCCAATGTCCATGCATAGGTGTCTGTGGATTACGATAAAGACAGTCTCCCCTCAATCATCTTCATTTCGACTGAGGATTGCTCCTTGCCTATAAGGGACCCGCCCACATTCCCAGCTACTGTCTAGCGGTGGGCCCTTCTGGCTGTCAACTCCTACCTGTGCTCTCAGACCATCCGTCATTCCACTGACCGTGAGCTCCTGTCTGTGCACTCAGCCAGTCAACCGCTCCGCTGGGCACCGTACGACCAGCGAGCCGTGCCCGACGCCGCCGACACGGCGAGGGTGGCTCCTCCGGTGGCTGGCGTCAGGCGCGGCCGGCTGTGACAAGAGAGCTGTGAGGTGTCGCCAGCCGGGGGTGGCGGCACTGGAGCCTGCCCCGCCCGCGCAGACACGGCGGGGTGGAGACGTCAGAGGAGACGGCGGTGTGGAGACGTCAGAGGAGACGGCGGCGGAGACGGAGACGGGAGAGGCGTGAAGTGAGTGTAAAGTGGTGAAAAGTGAGGTGCTGCGGCCCGCGCAGTGGTGAGGGATTGGTGCAGATGCTGGTGAGAACAGTGTTACGTGGTGGCAGTGAGTTTGCCCCCAACTTAACATCGTTCATTGGTGAGGGTGCAGCACAGGAGGCGCCAGTTGATGTCGGATACAGAACAGAAAAACAAAACCGGTCTTGAGGTCGCTAATGGCATGTTACGTCACGTGCGTTCAGTGGAGTTCACCGCCGGTCACCTGAGCGTGTTTTGTCGGTAGCGACGCTGTCACTCGGTGAACGGTGAACTGTCACAAGTGACAAGGCTGCGCGGGGAGAAACGCAGGGTTGGCAGCCAGTGGTGGGTGTGTAATGTTGGCTGTCGCAGCCACCGGTCCCACGATGGATTATCGGCAGATGAAAAGACTGCAGGCCAGCTGCCCGGATCTGCTGGATACCATAGACGAGGTAAGTCCTGATGCTATAGAGAGGTTAAGGTCCTGATACCAATAGACGAGGTAAGTCCTGATGCTATGACGAGGTAAGTCCTGATGCTAATAGACGAGGTAAGTCCTGATGCTATTACGACGAGGTAAGTCCTGATGTTATAGCGAGGTAGTCTGTGGCCATTAGACGCAGGTTAAGTCTGATGCTATAGACGAGGTAAGTCCTGATGCTATAAGACGAGGTAAGTCTGATGCTATAGACGAGGTAGTCCTGAATGCTATATGACGAGGTAAGTCCTGAATTGCTATAGACAGGTAAGTCCTGATCGCTATTATGACGTTAGGTAAGTCCTGAATGCTAATGGAGAGGTAAGTCCTGATGCTATAGACGAGGTAAGTCCTGATGCTATAGACGAGGTAAGTCCTGATGTTATAGACGAGGTAAGTCCTGATGCCATAGACGAGGTAAGTCCTGATGCTATAGACGAGGTAAGTCCTGATGCTATAGACGAGGTAAGTCCTGATGCTTATAAGACGAGGTAAGTTCCTGATGCTATAGACGAGGTAAAGTCCTGAAATGCTTAGAACGAGGTAAGTCCTGATGCTATACGACGGGTAAAGCTCCTGATGCTATAGACGAGGTAAGTCCTGATGCTATAGACGAGGTTAAGTCTGATGCTATAGACGAGGTAAGTTCCTGATGCTATAGGGGTAAGTCCTGATGCTTATACGACGAGGTAAAGTCCTGATTGCTTAGACGAGGTAAGTCCTGATGCTATAGACGAGGTTAAGTCCTAATGCTATAGACGAGGTAAGTCCTGATGCTATAGACGAGTGTAAGTCCTGATGCTATAGACGAGGTAAGTCCTGATGCTATAGACGAGGTAAGTCCTGATGCTATAGACGAGGTACTTTCCCATCCCAACCGGCAAGTATAGCTAGTTACTGTATACTCCTTTGTCAGCACAACCATTGGAAATATCCCCGACGGTGTATTTGCCTCGTCAACTGCTGGCTGCTGCATCGTCAGTGAATTCACACGCTGGCGTTGTTATAACTTATAACATGTTACACCAAATATTTATATCTCTCTTTCTGTTGGTGCTTAAATTGGATATCGTATTCCAATAGATTTGTGAACCCATTTTATTGATGATGGTTGATTAGCGTGGTTCGTCTCCTTTCAGGAAATGTCCTCCATGACTCAGACAGCTCAGGTGACAGCAGCAACAAGCTGTGGTGACCTGACAGCAGCAAGCTGTGGTGACCTGACCGTGACACCAAAGGAAATGCAACTGATCATGCGGGTCCTCGAGAGAGACGTGGCTCTTCGTAGAATCGAACACGCTAAAATCCGGTGAGTCGAATGAGCCACTAACGAAATACCGCCATCGAATAATACAATGCGTTGAGTGCTACCGGCCCCACCACTACTCAGTACTTATCATAGCTAACACTTAACAGTCTTACGCAGTGGCGGCGCCAGCCCTCCGTGACTGGTTAGGCACTAGGCAGCGTCTCTGGGCCAAATTATCGGCCTGTCATTGCTGAAAAGCCTCCATATGCGAAATATTCATTTAATATATATTCGGCCGAAAATTATAAGGTTATTATGTAATATTATGTGCTATGTTTTTATTATGAGCTTATTAGGTTTACATTTTCCTTTTTGTCAATATGACAGACCTCACCAACATTTTTAGATATCTTAGAAGATAGAGCCAAAATTGTCCTTTGATTGCCCCTTTCACTGTCATCATGCCAATCACCTGGGCTTAAAATGTAGCGTTTTAGTGTAACTCAGACGCCCTTTTCAAGCAATGAGAGCGAGCCATGGACGCGCTGCTGAGAGCGTGTACGAGCCGGTCGCTGCCGGATTAGGACAGGTCACGTGACACTCGCGAGGGGAGCTGGCGCTGCCGGACAAAGGCAGGTCACGTGACACTCGCGAGGGGAGCTGGCGCTGAGATGGTGGCATTTGACGTGATCTGGTGATTCAACTGAGATGACCCTAGTGAAAACACAAAAAACGACAATTCTTGAGGAAAAAATAGGAGGCGTCCCAACCCAGCCTCCAATTATAATCGATCGTGTCGGCAAAATCCTGGCACACAGCCCAAAATGTATTCGTCGGATATGCGGTGAATTGGTTTATTCAATCGAATTATGGCTGTAGGGCCGAGAGAACCTGGGAGGGGGGGGCTGAGGACCACCACAGAAGAGACAAAGAGCTAAAACTTTACGAAGGAGGGAAATAATGCTTCGCCGATATTCCCCCGGTTCCATCGTGTGATGTTATTCAGGGTTTTGGGGCAGTGTATGTTCCTAGAACCTACGACATTTTCAGAAGCTTATTTTCCACGGATCACCGTGGCTGAAACCACGGTATATATGTCAGAAGCCTGATCTACGGCAGGAAACCCAGAACTGCAAAACAAAATGTTTTGGCTGCGAAATCCCCAAAAAATATCAAACGATAAAACAATTTCATCGGGGTTCGATTCTTATTGATAAATGCAGGTGATTTTGTTTTCGTTAGATTCCTTGGTTTTTAGTTAACTTTTGAATTACTTGCGTCATTTTTTCCTGATTTCAGGCGATTTGTGGGCTTTGGCCTTTTGACCCCCTTGAATCAGCCATTGGCTAGCAGACATTAAGGGAGCTGAAAGCATCTTTTGGGGGCCAAACTCAAACATATGGAGGCCCGAGAGTCCCCCAAACGTATATAAACCTACACCTGTCTACCTGTTGGGCCTCATGCCAATTTCGAACCGACGCGAACAAAGGGCGAGTATCCTTACATCAAAAGATCTCCAAAGCTTTACGCTAGGTTAGCTGTAGTGTAAACTGCGTTTATTGGTTTAAAGGTTGAGAACATGCTTCAGTGACGCTATTTACATACTGAACAGACCGTACAATCGTATGTTATCTACCAATTTTGCTCCCACTAGGAGGCAAAATTTGGTCACCAGGGAGGGAGCCAGCAGTCACTGTGGGGGCATTTGATCCCCCACATTAACATGCTATCCGCGGCTATGCAGTACCCAGTACAAAAGCGTCAGGTGACTGAAGGAATTTTGCACAGGCTATCGATGCATCATATATAATATGTTTATGTCCGCTCGTGTCGAATTAATTCAGTTTCACTGCGTGGGCAAATCAGTTCCACTGGAGGGGGGCAATTTCCTTCACTGGGGGGGGGGGGTAATCGCCCCCCCCAGTTAACATGTTATCTGAGGCCCTGGACCATCCACAATGAACTCGTGGCTATTACGGCCCCTTAATGGGAGCCGCTGTGAGATAAGCTGATCATGAGTAGACAAAATTTTAACCTTTATACAAATTTGGATAGCTTGTTTGAAGACGGGTCAATCGAAACCAATAATACAACTGACGAGGATGTGGCAAAACATGCAAAGGAATTCATCAAGTCTGCTGAGGCAAAAGAAACTTCAAGGAAAACTGTATGTGGCATTAGAAAGCTTCGCAAATTTATTGAAGATAAGGTAAATGGAAATAGTGTTCTCGAAAATTACAGCCCCGAAGAACTGAACCTCATTCTAGTAGAATATTTTAACAACCTGACACCAAAGAAAACTGATAGGTACTCATTACTAATACAATCATCAATGGAGAGGCTTTCAATACCATTGAAGTGCAGAAGGTGGCTGAAATTTCATCGGCGCCGCGCTCTGACGATCCTGTCGGCAGGCTTATATCTGGGCATGACTTCAGCCAGTGCACGTTCAGCATCACGTACCATCAGAAATAGGCTATGGTTATCTGTGGTTCTGAACAGAGTTGAGTCGCTTATTATCAGTATGCAGCTTTTTCCGTTTGCAGTTGTGGTTTGTGGATTGTGATTTGTGGTTGTGGTTGATTTCAATGTTGCTAGCGAAACATGTGTTTGTTTGGTGAATCGTGTTATCTACGTAATATCACTGACACGTGACTCCTAGTGTTCGTTAATGGAAGCAATAAATATATCATACATGACAAAACTATCCTGACTTTCAAGTTTCAAGCATGAAGCATATAAGCTTTTGAGGAAAACAGCCAACTAGGCATAATAGAAGGGTTTGCTTTCAACCATAGAACAATGTAAAAGTAAGGGGCGGTCGGTTTGACGACGGCTGAAGCAGCGCAATTTAAGCTGGAATCCAATAAATCATGACCAAATATGGTATGATCCAGTAACAAGAGTGTTATTGGATCCTGTAGAGTCCATTATTGCTTCCGGCGTTTTTTTCCCATTGGCTTTAGCATTACGATCCATAAACACACGCATTTATTGGTAAAATATGTGTAA
>VOPJ01003857.1:0-50002 GCA_014673585.1 Semibalanus balanoides
CGTTTGATGAAATCGATCATTTCTCGAAAGACGCGTAGTAGTTTTACATTAGCCGTATACGGCTGCTCCTTGACTCAGCTTTTGTCTGGAAAATCCATCCGATTACGACCAGTTTAACCTTCGTTGGTATTCCAGCTCTATTCCGTCAGTATTAGGCATGAATCAACGCTGCTGTATCTGCGCTGCAGGGATGGTAACAAGTGCGCTGCACTTGCAAACTATAGGCTGATAATGGGAAACCCAGTGTCTCTTGGAATAGTTACGGCGTCAAGTTATTGTGATGAAATATAATTTAATATGATCCAGAGTAGTTGCAGGGGCATTATGTTTGAATCGCAGTAGTTCCACTCACTAATAGTGATGGGCCGTTGGTATCTGTCCGCTCACAGTGATGGTCCGTTTGTGTCTGTCTTGTTCACTAGTGGTGGCCGTTTGTGTCTGTCTGCTCACTAGTGATCACCGTTGGTTCTTGTCTTGCTCACTAGTGATGGCCGTTGGTGTCTGTCTGCTCATCAGTGATGGACGGCGTTTGGGGTGTCTGTCCTGCTCACTAAGTGATGGTCCGTTGGTGTCTGTCTTGTTCACTAGTGATTGGCCGTTGGTACTGTCCCGCCACTATTAGTGATGGTCCCGTGGTGTCTGTCCTCGTTCACTAAGTGATAGGCCGTGGTGTCTGTCTGCTCACTATCGGTGGGCGTTGTGTCCTGCTTCTCACTAGTGATGCCCCGTTGGTGTCTGTCTGCTCATAGTTGGGCCGTTGGTGTCTGTTGCTCACTAGCGGTGGGCCGTGGTTCTGTCTTCTCACTGTGATGCGCCCGTTGGTGTCTGTCTGCTCACTAGTGATGGACCGTTGGTGTCTGTCTGCTCACTAGTGATGGGCCGTTGGTGTCTGTCCGCTCACTAGTGATGGGCCGTTGGTGTCTGTCCGCTCACTAGTGATGGGCCGTTGGTGTCTGTCCGCTGACTAGTGATGGGCCGTTGGTGTCTGTTAGCTCACTAGTTGGTGTAGGTCTCCCGTCACTCCTCAATCGTGATCTCATTTGACCAAGAGCGTCGCCACCTTCCGAAAGTATGGGGTAGGAGGACGAAAGCATTTTGAAGTCGATTCTTTCCATGCAACGCCCATAGGCGTAATGTTTAAATCCAAAAATGTCGGGGGGACGCGTCCCCCCATGGTGCCGCCCTTGCATTTGACCCAGACCCCGGCGTGAAGTGACGGCGCTAATCTAATCCTAATGAAAGTTTCAGGTTGAGACCAGACAGGCCGCTGGGACGGGGTCTCAGAAGAATAGCGTGGGACCGCGGAAACTTGCAGGCTGAAGTCATTCGATTGCGGACTGAACGGTCGTAATTAAATATTGCAATAATAATTAATCTGACACAGCGGTGTCAATTTTTTAAAACGATTGGAGGTCGAGCAGGGACGGATCCAAAGGGAGCCAATCAGCGTCGAGTCTTTACCGAAACCACCGAAATCGGCTGGAAATTAACACATTTAAAGAAATTCTAGGCAGCTTGTGCATAATGTACAAAGGGGAACATTTTCGAATGAATTCATAATGCAAAGACAGACGAACTCTCATAGGTTTTGGACATCTGTCGGACGGCCTCTCAAACCAAACCAATCTTTTTGGCCGGTCTGCATCCTCCAGAAGTCCCGAGGCCTCACTTGGAACCCTTTCTTAGTAAAACGGCAATGTTAACCCTATTCCCTGCGGGTGACCAGAATTAAGTTAACCTGCGTGGGGGGGGGGGGCAGATTCTGCCCCCCAGAATCTCGGGAACCGCTAGGGCAATTTTTATGGGAGTTTTATACATTGCGATTCGTCGTGACGAAAATCTTTCTTTTTTGGACCCAAATGCCTTTTTTGTTAAAAATGGGGGCAAGGGGGCAAACAATACGAAAATTTGGGTGTTTTTTTGAAAGGATTGTGGCCATGTGACCAACCGATGTCATGCAAAAAAGTTTGAGACTTTCAATTGTTCATGGTCTTCAACTGTGTGAAAGGGACAAGTACAAAAATGAAAAATCATAGGCGTACTCAGGGATAAAAAATGGGGGATTTTCGGATACAAAGTATGTGCTTTTCCTGAGTGTTTGGGACGTGGGAACGTCACATGTGGGATTTGATGCTGTAATTTGTTAAATGTAACAAATTGTTCATAGGCAGATTCAGGTAAACAGCGTGAGGGGCACCATGTGCGGAACGCCTTTTATCATCTTACATATTTGAAGTTGGGCCTAAATTGACGGCGGATATCGCCTCCCATTTTATGTACCTGAGTGCGCCTCTGGGCCAAAATATGTAAAATCCAATTATGTATGATAATAGATAACTGTAGTAACTGTAGTACTACAGTTATCTGTAGTTACTACTTTAGTTACTACACTGTACTGTTGTTACTACAGTTATCTATGGTATGATGCACTAAGCGGTGACTTAGTTTCTGACGCTTTTATTCCACCGCAAACTACGAAAAAAGTATGCGCCGCACAACCGCCTTCGTAACGACCTCCCAAAAACATGACCCTGGAGCCGCCTCTGCTAGGCCGATTTTTTTCACAATTTTGACAGAACACACGTCATTCATAGTTAGGAAAAGTCCGAAAGTTTCAAGACGATAGACGTTACGGTTCAGAAGCGGCGGGCAAAAAACTACCGGGGGGGCAGAATCTGCCCCCCGCAGGGAATAGGGTTAACCTGACATTGATGGAGGGGGGCGGAGCAAATATCTCCTCTGTCGTGTTTTTATGCAGTTGCTCAAAAACCAATAGCGACATTAACGTGGAACATTTGGTACCTTCTACACCGACTTTACTTCTTCTGGGCATAACTGAAGCAAATTTATACAAAATAGAGATAATCCGAGTTTAGTGACGTCACTAGACACGATATTTAGCTTTACTGAATTGAGGCTAGATGGTAAAATGACTACCACGATCGAATTACACGTGTAAAATAATCCATTGAACATGTGACGCATGCCTTTTGTATATTATTTGTTTTGCGCAGAGTTACCTTTTGAGACCTGACCTTGACTTTTGCCAAAATGATTACTTTTGCTCATGCGGGATTTGTATATTTTACCTTTAACCCTATTAGTGGCAGGCTCCCGGCTACCCCTATTAGTGGCAGGGGGGAGGGGCATATTCGGCCCCCCCCGGAGATCTCGAGATCTACCCGTTCGATTTTCAAAAATCAAACGGTGCTCGATTCACCTTAACATGATCTACATTTCTAAAAAAACGAATGTCATAAATATTAAATAGGGGGGCGACGGGGGGCCAAAAAGTACAAAAATTAGAGGTATTTTTGACCCAATACAGCTGCCATGTTTATCAACCGATTTTAATTCAATCAACATTGATCGATTAAGAATATTGAGGTAGAGAATTGAATGTGATGCCCATTGTTAAAAATTCAAAAATCATAGGGTGTGCAGGTCACTAAATGGGGGGCAAAGTAAAGCCGTATTCGAATACGTTTTGTGAATGGCTTTTCTGAATAATGCATAGTTTCGTTTATTGTTCATCACACAAAATAGTTATTAAGCCATTTTGTACACACAATAGGCGGTGCAGGTTAACTGACAAAGGGAGGTCAATATACAAAATGAAATCGAGCAGTCATGCTCTACCAGGAATATAAATCAGTTACTGGTCATCTAGATAGTTCCGGTTTGAATGCTGCAAACATCATAGCGTATCAGGATCTCAATTTGGGGAGAGTGCAAAAACCTTTATGAGTTAAAATAGATACCCGCAATAGTAATAAACTACCAAGTCAACATTATAGTTTGCTTGCAATTTTTCATTCCATGAGAGCTTACCATGCTTTTTACTTACTGGGCTCCGACCTATTCTCTTCAAATGTTTTCACATAGGACGCACCCTGGTGCTTTTTCCTCGGAAAACTAGCAGTATGTTATGTCCTTGAGGCTGATCGCATCAAAGTTTCTTGGCAATAATATGACCCCTTTTTTTCGATCCTGAACGCGCCTCTGCTAATAAATGTTTTTAATTTCCTCTCCTGGATCATATGTCCAGTAATCATTCTCACTAATCTGTCTATTGCCCGTAATCGAAGGTAGTACCGTATCACTAGCAAGTTTACCACCCCTATTTTACTCTGTGCCTCGGACACGCCTGAAACTCAAGACGTAATCAATATTATGCCAAATATGGAGGAGAAAACTAGTCTGACCAAGACATAGCTGCATAGTAAACTTACGCAATTTGTATGCTTGAGCTGACTGTCAGATAGCGATTTCATAACTTTTAGAATCCCCCTTTTCAAGTACCTGAACCGCCTCTGCCGTAAAAAATACAATATATCATGAACAATCCAACTCAATTTGAACTTATTTGAAATCACCGTAAAGCTATGCAACTTCTCATAGCTTGAGTTCAGTTAGAGAAGAATTCACGTGAAGGACCAGCATTTCCGTATTATCGCCAATTGTCGCCGAAAAATCCTCCCAAAACTGGGCCCTGGAGCCGCCTCTATTCAAGCCAGAAACTCCAAAATTTGACACCAGATGTGAAAATCATTTTTTGGAAAAGTCCGGAAGTTTCATAAGCCTACTCGTAGCCATTTTGGAGATATCTAAGAAAAACATGAGGGGTGGGCAATATTTGCCCCCCTGCCACTAATAGGGTTAAGAGCACTTTGAGTAATAATGGTCGCAACTTGCAATCGCAGACTTTGGATGGAAACTATGGCCCATATACTGGAATATCTCGATTTTGACCTTTGACCTAATCGTTACCTGAAAATAACCCTCAATAAAAAAACACGGGATTTAAATGCTTCTTGGTGAGAGCTTTCGAAAGCCTTCTTGCGCATCTCGCTGCGCTCATAAGTTCGAAAAATAACCATGGTCCAATATCCTCCCTCAGTCAATGACGTCCGAAATTTACCTAATTAATTGGCAAGACCATTAATGAAACTCTTGCGGTATCGCAAGAGTTTCACGCGGAGACAAACTTTATCCTCCATATTTGTAGGATTATTTGAACAGGCTCAAAGATTCTTTGGAAATATAAAAAAACGGACCCGCGATGCGACGTCATTTTCATGTTTACCGGGCATCGTATTATTTATTATTTGCGCACTTTTCAGATTTGTGTTTACCCGGGAGCATTCTAAACACGGTTGACTACGGTTATATACCAGAGTTCGTCATGGGCTGGGCTGGACCATGGGTCATGGCCTGGGCTGGGCCTGGGGCTGGGCCTGGGCTGGGCCTGGGCTGGGCCTGGGCTGGGCCTGGGCTGGGCCTGGGCTGGGCCCGGGCTGGGTTTGGACTGGGCCTCAATTCTAAGGAAATCACTGGGCTCTGGGCGGGCCTGGGCTGAGATTGTTGACGTAATGCGCGCCGCGCAAACCAGGTCAGATAATTACAATATTTTAACCAGCAGTTTACTTCCACAGCAACGCACAAGTGAGTGATATTATTCTCCATTTATAGTATACAAGTAAATATGCTACGATAATGATTGCAATTTTTGTGAAAATAATTATATGCTCAATCTGAATGGGACGGACCGGACATGGGTCTAAAAATTATTAATTTGACTGGGCATGGTCTGGGCCTGGACTTGCTGTTCATAGGCACTCGATCCATGACTTGTAATGCCCGATTCTAGCACCGTCACTTTACCGTCCAAAAACTCGAGTCATAACGCATGTTTACGGGTATGAGGGGAATTGTTACGTGCATCACCCAGCACTGAGACTATTTATATGTCCAAACTCAAATCGGCGCTAAAATACAGCTTCCAAATCATGCCTCCAGATCGAAAGAGAAGGAAACAAATACAAACTTCACATGGAGAGAAGCATTGCCTAGCCAAGATTCACCCCGGTTTCGTCTTGCAACGTGACAAGGTAATATTAGGTAGTCTACAGTTCGTAGAACTAAATCATTTATCATAAGCTTGGTTTTCAATGAATCACTGCGAATGAAACCTGTATGTTTCCAGTACCTAATCTGAGGTCAGGGATAAGGGCGCGCCGGATCCAGAAAGGCAAATAATATGTTGGTTTGAGGGAGCAAAACCCAAAAAGTCTCAAACGTATAAATTACATTCACCAGATTTCGTCTCTGCATTCATGAAAAGGTGATTTAAAACAAACGTTGCATTGCAAAAGCTGCTTATATTCTATTCTTAAATAGGAAACGTGTCAATTTGTTTGCCGATTTCAGACGGTGTGGGAGGCTTGTCCGCTTTGCCTCTCTTGGATCTGCCGGCGGCCAAAAACGTTGGGGGCCGAGGCTAAAACATGGCGAGGGGGCGAGGGTACCATTAACGTGGCCCAACTCAACAATGCGTGGTAACGAGGGCCACCCAAAAACGAAAAATAGATCGACACCTATGCGATGTCAGTACTGATATACATAGCAAAGCCTGAACGCTGAACACTGAAGAGCTTTAAAAACGGTTGGTTTATAGCCGATCGAAATTGTTGTACTCCTATAAATATTGCGTTGCTGCTATAAAAAGCTGTATTTTTGGTCGAGACCCCCTTGTGGCGGAGCAATGACTTCGTTGTCGGCAGTGACTCGGCTGATCTATGTCGGCAGTGACTCCTGATGTTTGACGGGCTGCCCTCATCTCCTCTCTCCTGCTGCTGACGGGCTGCCCTCATCTCCTCTCTCCTGCTGACGGGCTGCCCTCATCTCCTCTCTCCTGCTGACGGGCTACGGTGTGCCGGCTCAGATGATGACCGCGAGCTGTCAGCCGGAGGCGGCAGCTCCAGCTCTGACGAGCTTTGCAGCCCAGCCTGCCCCTGGAGTTCCAGTTAGCGTTCGCCGAAAACAAACAGAGGAGGCGGCCGGCGCGGCGGCGGGTGCCGAACCGCGGCTGATCGCTGCGAGCAATTGATGACGCACCAGGGCAAACTGAGGGACCACCACACCTTAGAGAAGACAGACGGGCTACCAGGTCCTGAGGCAGATCGTGATATCCGAGAACGAGAAGGAGGAAATCCTTACAGAATGATGCGATCGAGGTTGGAAAACGGAATGCCACTCTTGATCCAGCAGAGTCCGGACTTGCCATGGGCTGGCCTTGCAGAGTCCTTTACGATCGCTGGGTTTCTGTGAATTGCAGTTCATTGTATGTATAGGCGGAAAGATGTGTATCTCTCGCCTTTCTGGTGGTTAGACAATTACGAACAGCATGAGGTAGTCACTCATCAGTTTGTAGCACATTCTATCAGCGTTTGAAATCGTTCACACGTGCTGGTGCACACGCAACACGCTACTCACCGGCACTATTGCGCGTCGCACTGCACCGGCCTGCACTAAGGTTGAACGAGCGACTTTCCACCACACCGCCTGCCACGCACCAGGTCACCCAACCCATCCCAGATGACGTGACCTCTGTCTGACCTCTGTCGAGCGACAGGTCAGTGAGGATGACGCCCGACTCGGCCCCGAAACCGTGACAGAAACAGGCGAGCCCAGGGGAGGGGAAAAGAGTTGCCGGTTATGCGAGATCAATTTACCGTTTTAAGTGATATAACATAAAAGATATGAGTGTTGTGAAATTAGTGTTCTTAAAGTATCATGCACGGTTCTATTGTATAAGCATCGCAAGCAAATAACTCGCGCCTTCTCGCACGGTAATGCAAAAGACAGTTTGTTAGGGAGAAGCCACATTACAGCTGCGGTCACACGGTCCTAACACAACGCACACGCAAAAAACAGACTACGACCTGAAGCCATTCTTATACAAAATCGAGCCGTGGCTCTACTTTTTCAATCAGAATTGCCTCAGGACCCGGCACGAGAGATGTTTAGCGTCGAAATAGCGCCTCGGAAATGTAGCAGCACAGCCAAATAATACATATGTATTTTTCACATTGCCCAAAGGTCAAACATAACAAATCTCCAGTCCTAATAGTAGAGCGGCGTAGCGAAAATTTCGTGCGCTTTTTGAAAAAGTTTTGAAAATTTCACAAAGTTAGGCATTTGTACTGAAGTTAAATTTTTTGATGTGGACCTGGAGGCAAGCTGGATTTTGCCCATGAGCTCGTGCCGCCAAGAGAGCGCGAGGTACCCCTTTTTGGAGCATGCTCGTAACGTGTATTATGCCGCTGTTTCCTGTTCTTATGTATGGTAGAACATTTTGGAGTGTTGGGGCCTTATAGCTGACAAAATGACTTTACCTTGCCACATGATGGCGTGAATTGGTGCACGTTGTTACCGCTGCTGGAGCTTCTTTTAGCGGGGCACTTTCGCTTTTTTCAGCACTTGACTTGGCGCCGTTCATCCTGGTGTGTTACTAAATATGCAGATTGCGCTCAGCTTTAGTATTTAGAGAGCTCACCTATACTTCTATCTTGTACCACGAGTTGGTTTGAAATATGCGGCTGGTTTTGTTGCCAGGGGGGGGGGGAAAAAATGAGGCGCGCCTAAACCACAAAGTTCCTAAATTGACAGATGTGGTTAAGATTTACGGCTCCCACCCGCAGTCGTTATCAGTATATGTCATCTTTGTGACATATTAATGTGACTGCTAACCATAAAGAGACTAATCAGTTGTCAGTTTCTTCACATGGGGTGAACGAATGCAGATTTGACCCATGCACTCACGTTTGGAGAAATCGAACAAGCTCAGTGTTATTTCACCGATTGTAATCAATATGTGTCATTCAAATGGGTGATATGGGCCGGAAACAGTCTCATCACGATGAAACTTGTCATGTGCCACAGGCAGGGCATGTTACCCACCGACGACAGTTATTTGTACGAGCGCTGCACGTGCCAAGCATTTCTGTCTGGCACCGGTATTGACGTTGGAAGTGAACTGAAATCACTGCAGTTATAAATTATGGAGGACATCTTTCACCATATGCGATCCACTCAGTAAATGCGAGCAAATGTGGTGTTAACACCCCATATGGCTGATACATTTCGAGTTGCTGTTGCGCGTGCGCACGTGCACAGTGCAGCACCCCTTTTTATATCTCAGAAACCTCTAGTCCCGAACTGTGATGAAATTTAGTTTGTCCATTAACGCCCTGGGCTTCGTAAGTGATTTTGCTCAACACGTGTTGACATCTCTCTGCACGTGCGCACGTGCGCACCCTCTTTTATCTCTCAGAAATCTCAAGTCGCGATTGATGATGAAATTGGTATGTCACTTAACGCCTGGCTCGCAAGTGATTTGACTTTACACGTGTCGGCATTTCTTGCCGTGCGCACGTTGCGCACCCCTCTTTTATTTCTCAAATACTGTAGTCCATAGTTGTGATGAACTTTGGTATGCTCAATTACGCCTGGCTTCGTAAGTGATTTTGCAATCAACGGCACATAGGCGGATCCAAGAAAGTGTGACTTTTGACCAGCTTTGGGGTGGGCCAAATCCCAAAAATTCTCGCATAAATTTCAGAACTCATCGGATTTCGCTTGCTTATGTAAATCAATAACTGATTTAAACAAACTTTCTTCTCTAGTAAAAGTTTGCTTAGTTTTTACGACAAAACTCAGGAAATGGTGTTCAATTTGCGCCCGATTTGGGTGGTTTTTGGGGGGGGGACCATGGCCCTTTGTCCCCCCTGGACCGGCCCTTGCGTCACCAGCATTGGTGTCGTCTTTATAGGGCTGGTAGGCGCCGGGGAGCTGTCTTAAATATTCTCACATTTTAACCTTAGTCTATGGCGTTCATGGTAAGAAGTGATTGGCAAATCTATAAAGTTAGCATTAGGGCCCTACCAATCATTTTCAGAAAAATGAACGCCTGTGCTCACACGTGTCGCCATCTCTCTTCACGTGCGAACGTTGCAACATCCCTATTTTAATATCTCAGAAACTCTAGTCCGATTGCCTCGCTCACGTTGACTGGTTGCGCACTGTTAGCAATAAAATAAATTGCAGGTGAATATGCAACTGTTTTGATGTAGAGCTTTGTGTATCACGCACCTATAGATATAATTGCGTAGATTTCAAGACATAGACTCAAGTACACAGCGAACACTGAAGATAGTACCTACAATATAACAAAACATTTTGACTCTAAAGAAAACAACAGACAAGACACTATGAATTACAAGCCACATCTATCAGACAGCCCGCATGAGCGCGTCGTATACACACTACTAGACACTACGACACTACAAAAATCAGCGTGGCAGCGTTACTACACCTTTTCTTTATGCGAGGAGGCATCTGTTCAATTCAGTTCGGCATTTCTCATTTTAAACGACAGCATTACATACTGTTTGGCATATATGCATCTCACATCGGCGTAACACAATCCCGCGCCAAAGGGCATCACAAAATGACAGTGCACCGTGCACTGTCTTTGTGCAATGCCCTTTGCCGCGGGAGTGTGTTACGCCGATGTGAGATGCATATATGTGAAACAGTATGCCATGCTGTAAATGAGAAATAAGTATATAGAAAATAACCTCATGCTCATATTATGGATGAATATTAAAAGAAAATCAAAAAGATATTTTCAGCCTTGGGTCTTCTTCAGTGGATATATCCACTGAAGAAGGCCCATGGCTGAAAATATTTTTTTGATAATTGGCGTTAATTAGGCGTTAGGCTCGTAGGCGATAGGCGTTAATTGACATACAAAAGTTCATCACAATAGGACTACAGTATTCTGAGAAATAAAAGAGGGGTGCGCACGTGCGCACGTGCAGAGAAATGCCTTTGGCGTGCATTTCTGTACGACAGACAAAATCCGTCTGTCTGTATGTCCGCCACCTCCGGCAGCGTCGTGTGCGCTCGCGTGCAGCCTCGACCGTTGCGCGCAGAGGGACGAAATTTGTCACCACGACCTGGGCGACATTTCAACGCGTGCGGTGTCCAGAAACCGCGGTTCGCAGCGGCGCCCGCCGCGATCGCGTGGCACGAGCTCCCAAAACGACGCTTTTCCCGTTACTCAACAACGCGGCCGAGTTTCGAGCGGCAATGCGCAGATGCGAAAATCGAGCAGCACAGGACGCGCTTACGGAGCGATCAGTTCTGCGACGTGTGCGTCACATCGGCATGCGACCGGCACAGGCGTGTAGAGAAATGAAAGGGCTTCCGATTGCAATGTCGTTTGGCGAGTGGCGCGTGGCATGTGCAAAGCATGCGGCGGTACCATTTTAAATTGAAGGTTTGGTATGCTTTTACACGATTTATATCAGTGCTCGGAATCTATGGGACTTGCAGAGATGAAATCAACATAACTTCTTCAGGCAACAGTACCGTCTCTCACATGCATACGAGTATTAACGTTTTCGAGCAATATTTCAATATTAAAATCTGCCTTTATCATTAGCAATGTCGGTTTTCGATTATTTACTCCATTACACCGCCATATCATCAAAACGGGAGGAAGTTAAGTGACAAAAGTTATACAGCGGAAAAGCGCAATCTTTTCTGACCAATATCCACCCACAACTTATTCGCATAGTCAAACATAAACATTATAATTAAAGATGCAATATAACGATACCATATATATTTTGTTTCGACGTAATTTGCTTCGGCAAAGCCTGCCACAGCCGACGAATATGTATCCGAGTAAATATTGTCGAAGAGCATGCTGCGCTCAGAGTGCACCGCCGCCCGGCGGAATTCACATTGACACGCTGGAAATTAAAAGGCAATGAATGAAATATAAATTGTTGATTTTGAAGTCCAAGTACTATTAAATGTTATTAGACGGGCGAACATGAAATGGGCTACCATGAACACGGCTACATGAAATGGGTACATGGAACGGACTACAATGGAAAGGGCTTCCATCGAACGGGCCACGGTAAACGGGCTTACGGTGAACGGGCTACGGGTGAACGGTCCTCGGGGAACGGGGCTACGGGGAACAGGATTACAAGGAACGAGCTACGGGGAAACGGGCTACGGGCTACGGGGAAGGGCTACGGAAAGACGGGCTTACGGGGAACGGGCTACGGGGGAACGGGGCTACGGGGAACGGGCTACGGGGGGAGGGGGAACGGGCTACGGAAAACGGGCTACGGAGAACGGGCTACGGAGAACGGGCTACGGGCTATGGGCTACGGTCTGTGGACTAGATGGGCTATATGCTACGGGCTATATGCTACGGGCTATAGGCTAACGGGCTATGGGCTAACGGGGAACGGGCTTAACGGGGAAAGGGCTACGGGAACGGGCTACGGGAACGGGCTAGCGGGGAACGGGCTACGGGGACGGGCTACGGGGAACGTGGCTACGGGGAACGGGCCTACGGGGACGGGACTACGGGGAACGGGCTACGGGGAAAACGGGCTTACGGGTGGAACGGGGCTAACGGGGAACGGGCTCGGGAACGGGCTACGGGGAACGGGCTACGGGGAACGGGCTACGGGGAACGGGCCCTACGGGGGAACGGGTATACGGGGAAACGGGCTACGGGAACGGGCTACGGGAACGGGCTACGGGGAAACGGGCTACGGGAACGGGCTTAACGGGGAACGGGGCTACGGGGAACGGGCTACGGGGAACGGGCTACCGGGGGACGGGTACGGGGAACGGCCTACGGGGAACCGGCCTACGGGGAACGGGCTAGCGGGGAACGGGCTACGGGGAACGGGCTACGGGAACGGGCTACGGGAAACGGGATACGGGGAACGGGCTCGGGAACGGGCTCCGGGGAACGGGCTACGGGGAACGGGCCCTACGGGGACGGGCTACGGGGAACGGGCTAAACGGGGAACGGGCTACGGGGAACGGGCTATTAACGGGGAACGGCTACGGGGAACGGGCTACGGGGAATGTAAATGGGGACCTGGGGAACGGTTCAAGACGGGTCAGGGACGGGTCAGGGACGGGTCAGGGACGGGTCAGGGACGGGTCAGGGACGGGTGAGGTATGGATCAGGGATGGATCAGGAATGTGTCAGGGACAAGTCAGGGAAGGGTCAAGGACAGCACAGCGACGGGTCAGGAACAGGTCAGGGACGGGTAATAGACGAGTCAGAAAAGGGCCAGGGACGGGTATGGGACGGGTCATGGACCAGTCAGGGACGGGTCAGGGACGGGTTAGGGACGGGTTAGGGGACGGGTTAGGGGACGGGTTAGGGACGGGTTAGGGACGGGTTAGGGAGGGGTCAGGGACGGGTCAGGGATGGGATTGGAACGGAAGTGGACGGAACGGATTGTAAAGCACATACAAAATGTATTGAGTTCATAATAGCAGCATATTCGTAAAGTTGTAAACTGTCCAAGTATGTTGGGCACGCACAAACTATCGCTTCTAAATTTGGACGAAAGACAGGATTTCCTTGATCGGTTCGTGTAGATAGGGCCTTTACAATAAGCTATGCTAAACCTTGGACTTTGGTTCTAATACATAATTTTTTAAGACCGAGGTCGTTGTTGGATTTTCCGCCCGAGACCGACGGTGAGGGTGGAAAATCCAACAACGACCGGAGAAACCTGTATATACATTATATGCCCCGATTGGAATTATTTTTGTCTTATGTCTACATCTGTTTTTCGAAACTGCATGAAAAATTTGGTAAATTAATGTAAATACCCAGCAACCGAAAGCTTTTACCCACTTACTTAACATTCATTATCTGACAGCTGCAAAACCTTTTATCAACACTCTCGCGGCCAATGTTAAAAACATGCTTAGAAATATCATTAATTGTTTTACTAAACATTCTTAGAGACACGACAAAATATTTATATAAATGCAATACGTATAGATTGTCTCGCTCAGCGAAGCGAGCGCCAAAGGCGCTTGCAGAGTTACGTGCAGAGAAATATAAGGCCATTCTTTAAAAAAAAAATCGAGCCAGCGGCGGATCAATTTTTGTTATAAGAATGGCCTCTGTGTAGCAAAACGTTCATTGGTAATGGTATCATGCAGTGGAAGGCGAATATATAGGTATTTATGATTTTCACAACTGCAGAGCCTAACCGGCCACTGCCACTGCAGCTGACACTGCCTTGATGCAATGATAGCCAGACTTGCAACGACTCGATCTTTTTACAGTCGATTCAAGTCTGACTCTGCACCCAAAGAACTGACTCGACTCTCAACTCAAGTGCTGTTTACAAACAAATCGACTCGACTCTTGATCAAGTGCTGTTTTGTATTGAATCTACTAGACTTTTGACTCAAGTGCTGTTTAAAACCAAAATGGAATGGAATCGACTTGAAATAAATTAAATTCTAATCAATTTGACCCATCAAAAGTTGATTTATTACATGATTCAGGCACGTAGCCAAGATTTTCCCAGCGGCAGGGGAGGGGGTAGGCCACGTCAGTGGCGGATCAAATTTTGCTCCGTCTTGTCAGCAAAAAGCTGTTGACCAGGGGAGGGGAAGGGTGGCCTCGGGTCGTCAGCAGAACCACATTGTATCTAGTGTAAACTAGTTTGCTCAGGGGGATGGCACGCCTTGGGTAGGTACGTCCCTGCTGTAGCAGACTCATTTTTTAGTCGACTCAAGTCTGACTAATAGCCGAAGAACTGACTCGACTCTTGACTCAAGTGCTGTTTCAAACAAATTTAATTGACTTCGACTCTTCACTCATGTTTTTTTATTGAATCGACTCCACTCATGACTCATCCAAAAATGTCCGACTCATGAGTCGATTCATGATTCAACTCTGAGTCGTCTACAAATCTGATAATAGCATTACAGCACAAAACACCTCAATGTTACCCACTGAGTCGTCGTTTTCAGGCCGTTACCTCCCGGGACTTGGCGGCGTGAGAGCGGAGCTGGGCAGGAGACGGGTTGACACCCCGGACCGGGGGTCTGCCGTTTAACAGCAGTCCCCTCCCCGCCCCTGTTTGTTTTCTGAGGGCATTCCGGGGCACTACTGTGACGCCAGCAGGCCGTGCCCGCTTCCATCCCCGGTGGTGGCGAGAGCGTCTATACAGCGCTGTGGGGAGCTGGGACTGCCGGTAAGACCCGGCTTCCTGCAGGACCAGTACTGAAACTGACCCCGAGGAGTGGAACTTCCGGTTCCGTGGCTCATGTTCGCTGGACGTTACATCCGGGTCACAATGGGTCAGATCATCATGGGCTTCGAAAGTGTGGGGGGGGGGGGCGTTCCCTCAACATTTTCGAATTGTCACATTACGCCTATGGGCATTACATGTAAGAAATCGACTTAGAATGCCTCGATACGGCACCCTAAATTCAGAAAGTGGCAGCGCTCTTGCAGATGGTCATCAGGCAGGACGTGAGAACTGTGGGGGCAATGGGGGCAATTCGCTCCCTCAACTTTGGACCTGTGGGGGCGACGCCCCCTCACTTTGGAGCTAGGTGACGCCGTCTTTTACCATGATCTTTTAACACTGAATTAAATAAACGGCATTGTCTACAGAAATTTGCTTATGTTTTGTGCAGTTTCAAGAAAAAAATACAATACAATAAAAATTAAACTGCATTGAATTTGGAGCTGGTTTTGCACCTTTCCATCTAAACAGTGGCACCGCACATTTGACCATCGTATAGCCAAATACATCGCACACATGTCATAGGATATGTTTCTTCATCGTAACGTTGATATAAAGCTATTTCTTGGTCACAATGTTGCATTGCTTTTTAGAGGTCCATGAATTATCACAAGGCGCCTCAAAGTAAATTACATTCAGTCTTTTTGGCATGGGGTAGATCAGAGTGATCAATTTGTTTTTAAGAATAAAAAACGCGTTATGACAGATGGATGATGTCGGCTCTACTCCCCTGACTTTCAGCTAAGAGTGAGTCTGCCAGGGGTCGAAAAAAGAAAAGTGATCATCAACGAAAATTCTGATCAAGGTGGTCGCCGGCATTAACGTATCCAGAACGGGTGGCGATATATCGGGGATACATGGCAATATATTGGGAAAATATGGCATTATATATGGTGAACGGGTGGTGATATATGGCGATAAATCCTGTTGGCGATATAAGTATAACGGGTTGCGATCACAGCGATATATCGCTTACATTAGGTATCATATTTGCTTCCACAGGTCTGCCAAAAAATTCGCCCCCCTCCAACTTGAACACACTTCCCACGCCCCTGTCATCGGGTCACAAGGGGTCGAAAGGTCAATCAGGCCACAAGAAGGACGAACTATAAAGATGGTAGCGCAGCGCTGTATCGTTGTCAGCGAGGACACGATTTACATTTAGCAAATAACCTCTCTGTCGGCTGAATCTTAACCCGGCATTGACTGGGGTCTCAGCCGGACGCCATTGGCTGGGGAGGGGGTAGGGGGCTTTTTTCGTCCCCACCCCTCGTTAGCATTCGAACCACAGCGAGACAATAACCACAGCGAAACAATAACCACAGCGAGACGCACAAGGCGGCAATCGAAAGCTCTCAGCGAGACCCACCTTCGTCATATGCGAAATTTTCAAAATAATGTCACATGTTAGGTCACAGTCAGGCCAAAGACCTTTTGTGACGACCTGAATTTGACCTTTGCTTTACCTTCACTTGACGTTCATCAAGTCAGGTGGTAACATTAGTATCAATGTCGAGTTCTACACGTAACATAGTCTTTAAAATATGTGTTGCATGACTTTCGTATTATTTGTTGACATATTTACCTGATGTGACCTGACCTTGACCTTTCGCTAACAATACCCCTTAAGCTAATGCGGGATGTGTATCATATCTTTGAGAGCACTCTGGGTGATCATGGTTGCAGCCAAAGACTTTGATTAGAAAGTATGGCCCACAAACTCAAATAGCTCTATTTTGACTTTTTACCTGACCTGTGACGTCACCAGTGACCTCTAAGGCAACACAAGTTTTCTTAACGTCGATGAAATTTCCTGGGCTATCATCGATTGCCGTTTGAGTCAGAGCGATTGTCTTATTGGTTCCGAAGATACAATGAGGGGAGGGGGCTGAAAAATCCCCCTAGTGTTACAGAAAATGCTCCCGTGACTGCCGGGTTATGCAGCCATCTGTCAGTCCGAAATTAAAACATTGCTTTGAAACTTTGTTAGGGTATAGTGCAGTGGTTTCCAGCCCTGCTGACACGGTTACCCCTTTTCAGCAGTCAGAGGAGGCCATTACCCCACCCGTTAAAATTTATACCGATTTATCAAAAATATATTTGCTTCCCAATATGTCGGTTGCACCCATGTTTAAACACTTCCATTGGAGCGTCGCAACTCGCAATCAAAACAAAGACTGAAGACGCACATGTATTTATTCCCCTTTCTTCACCAATTTCTTAATTCTGGGCTTCGTTGACGACAAGGCGCACCGAAAAGCTATTTTGTTAGCTGAGGGCTGCATCAAAGCTGTCTTAGCGTAACATTTATGGTTCAACTTCACAGGCCTTCGTTACCCCAGCAGAATGGCTCCGTTACCCCAAATGGGGTCATGACCCACCGTTTGGGAACCACTGGTATAGTCCATGTGTGACTCTCATTACTAATACATAAATTATGTTTGCTTAGGTCAATATTCAGAATGCTGATTTTGAGAGTATTTTCATTTTTTTCCAAATTTTCAATGGGTCAAAACCCATGTTTTTCAAACATACGAGATAGACATTTTCTAGCCATTGTCATTTGCTATCTTTTGACGTTTCTTGTTTGTATTTGCTATATCAATGGTCTTTGCATGACCTGTTAAAGTTAATCTGATTTTTGCGTCAAACTCGTGAGAAGTGACGTCACTAGATTAGATATAACTCGAAAGAATCGACCAAATTGCTTAATTTTTGCAAAAAAAAAAATGTTGGAGAAGGTACCCGAAATTTTGCGTTGATATCGCTGTCCATTTTTCAGCTATTGCGAAAATCCCTCAGGGAGAGGGCCCGAGGGGGCGTTATTCCCCCAGCCTACAGCGCGGCCTCCGCCCGCAGAATGTCGCAAACGGGGGAGAGGTAAGTCCCCAGCAGTTGCATTCTGCCAACTCAAAATTTGCACTCGATAGACGGCAATGACATCGAATAAACTATCCAGATGCAATTCACTGCCCATTGTCCATCTGATCCCAATCACCGTACCTACATCCAGCAATCATTGAACTCCGAGACCAAGCTGCTGTCTGCTATCCAGCTGGAAATGGAGACAAGGACTTAAAAAAAAACACAGTGGCGAGCCCCTCGTCCCCTCCGGTCCCCTCCCCTTCCCAAACGCCGTCTGAACTCGCCCCCAGTAGTGTGTGGGGGGCGGGGGCATAGTCACCATTATTAAGTAAACCAGATCAGCGGACCAGTTCGGGTAAGCCCGACACCCCTTCCTTATCTATATCTTATCTCCTATCCCGCCGCCGTCAACCAGGCGGCCTGGCTCGTGACGTCCCCACTGCTCTCCTATCTCTCTATATCTCTGTCGCCGTGGCTCCGAGGCGCGAGAGATTCGACGCAGGCGTCTCTATATCTTTGTTTTTTCTGTACGGGGCCGGAGCTGAAGAGATTCGACGCGGGCCGGTTTGCGCGAGGGGACGGTTTGAGCGGAGCCTAGAGGATTCGACGCGGCGTGCCACGACGGACGGGTTGTCCGGAGCTGAAGAGATTTCACGGCGGGCGGTGCGCGAGGTGGTACGGTTGAGCGGAGCTGAAAGAAAGAGATTCGACCGGCGTTGCACGACGGTGGTGACGGTTGTCCGGAGCTGAAGAATTAACGACGCGGCGGGCGCGATGGGTACGGGTGAGCGGAGGCTAAGAGATCGGACGCGGGGTGCCGACGGTACGTTGAGCGGAGGCTGAAGAGATTCGACGCGGGCGGTGCACGACGGGGTACGGGTTGTGCGTCGCTGTGGATCTCGCTGTGAATGGAAGGTGAGATCGGTGGACCGGGATTGGAGCAGAGAAGAGAGTATGCAGAGGATGGAGGTCAGTCCAGGTGACCTGTGCCACGGAGGCGACTTCTGCGTTGCTGGAGGCGAGGCCACGGGACCAGTACGGATATTTGCCAATGCGAAGGAACGGGATCGCACTAATAAGTAAGTGACATTGTGGCGAGTTGTGTGTTGCTTTAGGGTTCGGGGAAAGTTAAATGAGGGTGATGTTATGTTGTATCTTTTTGTACATCACATTTGTCTTGTCATTTAGACAACTGCAATAACGTTCCCTCGTTGATTGTCAATGCCACCCCAGTCCCCACCTGAATAAAGTAAAAAATAAAATTAAAATTGGTTCAAACTTCAATGTTACAACACAAATTGGTGCGTTGAGTTATAGGAATGTACATATTTCATATTTGAACGTTGAAGCACAGCAATGTGGACATAGGTGTATGAGGGGTGGGGTGGCATGGCTACAATATTTAATTTTGCTTGGCGAGAAAATACATTGAAGGCTAAAGATTTGGCAGGACGAGAAGAGCCCAACTTTTAAACGAAATCTTCCATTGGGGCTTGAGTTTCTCTCAAGACGAGATCAAAATTTCACCTGCCCCTCCCCCACACACACAGTCACACACACGCACACTTTTCGTGACATTCCTACATCCATGAATGCAGAAAGGCTCGTAGCCAGGATTTCGTCCGGGATATATACCAACTTCGCTTTTTTAGACTAAGGAGATATAACTCTAACCTAAATTAATTGCGCTGCGGAGCGGCGCGATAATTTTGAGTTTTATGCCCGGGATATGCATTATTATTAACCCGCGCCCCACTGGGGGGTGTTTGAACACACACCCCCTCATGTTTTATCAAGATAACGAAAAAACGGCGGCGCGTAGCGCCGCCAAATTTGGCATAACTATTCACTGATTTCTTTCGGACATTTGCGAAAAATTCAAGTTCGTTGTCAGGTCAGTCAGTTCACTCAGGTCAGTCAAGTGGACCCTACCATACAAGAAATCGTTTGCGGTCGTCCATCGACTACAGTTTCTAAGGATGATTATCAAACTTTTAGATTACTTAATCATTAGTATCTACCAAAATGGTTTATCTTAATTTTTTGTATCGTGACCTTAGGTCGGGTCAATTTTGCGATCTCCCCATTATAAGTCAATGGAGAAATAATCAAATGCTTCTTTGTCGACGATATCAGTCCATTTCCTTCTGGATGATGTTATCATATGATTATGTAGATCCAAGTGCAGGTTTGCTCAGGCGGACATTACGGGGTCATTCTGAGGTCATCGAGTCACCAACACCTTTTCGTCAATAACTCTGGCCATAATGAAGATAGGAACTTACACCAGTGTGTTTGTCTCGTCAAGACACATCTACTGATATGCAACATGACCTACTTGGTCACGACTTGACCTTGACCTGAGGTCATTTTTTCAAGTTGACCTAACATAATGAAATTATACATATTTAAACGCGCCTTGACAATACAAACACGATGGAGTAAACAGTATGGCGTTATCTTTGTTAGGTAAAAAGTTATTCGCGAAATTATTTTTTGCCAAAATCAGCTTTTTTGACTTTAATGATCTCTAGAGCCTAAACTATTGATCTGAGGTCAATTTTGAGGACATAGGTGCGATTGCAAATTTAATTGGCCTAGCGATTTCTTTGAACGTTTGTTTCTAGATAGCATAGTTTCTGAGATATTTGGTGGTTTCTTGGAGCGATTTCTAAAACTTGAAAATTTGACTTCGATGACCTCTGGTGACCTGAGTTTTGACGTGAGCGAAAAAAAAAATCTGAAATGTTTCGAAATGATTGTGATAAGGTTCGAACAGTGTCTTTTGTTTTGGTCTACGTGCTATGGGAGCCGAGTTAGAGGGGGGTGTTCAAACACCCCCAGTCGGGCGAAGGAAATGCAGAGGCCCAGTGGGGCGCAGGTTAATGCGTCGTATTGCGTATGGTGCGGAACTCTAAAAAATAATAATGTTATTGTGCGTTAAAAAGTGCGGTATTAAAGTGCTAAAGCGAACTAGTTTCCTCAATCATATATGAAAAAAGCAACAAAACACATAAATGCACCGAGAAACGGCACGATTTGTTTCGTTCTAACCAGCATATATTATGTGCAGGTAAATTGCGCAGCGGAGCGGCGCAAAACTTTTAAGTTGTATTCCTTTGACAGCTGCATTCAACTGTTAAAAAACGGGGGCCCTTCAGATCAGCTAGGGGCCCCTCCGAGAGACCGACCTTTTCAGCGCCCCTCCGACTTGTTTCGGGACTCGTCTGGGAAAGCATTATGTGGATTGGGTGACATCTATTAAATACAAAAAGGACCAACTCAACAATTCAAATATTTAAATATAAACTTTCGCGTGTTACCGAGTCCCTCCTAATCGCTGGCGAGGGGTGTTACAACATAGGTACCCGAAAGCTCCGATTTGGGTCCATTTCTTGTGGAGTAACCGATTTGGGTCCATTTCTTGAGGAGTAAGTCCTCCTTTTTAATCTTCATCTGGAATATCTACGTGCTTTGGGTCCTTCTGACTCTGACCTTCCAATAAGCCACTCTTATGTGTCAAGACAATGGGCCCATTCGACCTGTTCAGAGGTCCTTTCGACCTGGCCAGGGACTGCACTGGCTGCTTTGTCGCACTGTCGACATGCTCAAGGAGCCCATCTGTGCTGACTAGGGGCCAATTCGGCATGTTCAGGGGCCTTTCTTACTCGCCCAGGGGCCCTTTGGGCCTGATCAGGGACTACTCTGATCTGTACAGGGACCATTTCAACTTTCCAGGGTCCCTCTGGTCTATACAGGGGCCATCCAGCCTTCTAAGGGGCCCTTCTGACCTGGCAATGGACTGTACTTGCTGCTTTGTCGCCTTACCGACATGCTCAGAGGGGCCCTGGAGGGTCAGAGGGTCCCCCTCCGACCTGCCCAGGGGCCCCTCTGTGCTGGCTAGGGGCCCGTTTGAAGTGTTCAGGGGACCCTCTGACCTGTTCAGGGGTTCTTTTGGTCTGGTCAAGTGCACCTCTGACCTGCACAGGGGCCCTTTCAACTTTACATGGCTCCTATGGTCTGTCCAGGGGCCCTCCAGCCGGCCCTTATGACCTGACAAGGGACTGCGCTGGCTGCTTTGTCGCCCTGACGTCATGCTCAGAGGGTCCTCCGACCTGCTCAGGGGCCCTCTGTGCTGGATAGGGGCGCACTCGACGTGTTCACTGTTCAGGGGGCCATCTAACCCGATATGGAGCCCTTTCGGTCTGGCCAGGGGCCCCTTTGACATGTACAAGGCTCTTTTGAACGGCTAAGGGGCCCTCTGGTCTTTCAGAGAGGGCCCTGATGGCACTTAAGGCCCTCTGAAATGCTCTAAGCTCTCTCAATATCACGCTAGGCGTGGTCTTCCGACTCTTAAAGAACCCATGATACCGCGCGGTCTCGTCGGCCCTTGTCGGCGCGCTGCGTGCTCCAAAAAGGGCCCACCAGGCCTCCAGGGGGGGGGGGCAGGTGCGGCCGCCCCCACCGCCCTGGCTACGTGCCTGAATGTATAACTTTCTTTTTAATATTATATTTTTTTATTATTATCACTTAGGTATAGCAAAGGACGAGCCATACATTACTTGCATCCATATTTACAGTCTCCATGTAACCCTTATCCCTGCGGGCGGCCAGAATTACGTTGAACCTGCGGGAGGTAGATTCTGACCCCCCCCCCCCTGAATCTCGTAACCCTCGCGATTTCGATGGGACAAATACCATTCGATTCGTCATTACATGATCTTTCTTTTTGGACCACGTTTTTTTAAATGGAGGGTCAGGAATTTTGTGAAAGATCATTGCGGCCATGTGGTTCGACTGATTTTCATGTCGTGAACGTTTTTGAGCTTCAAATGTACTGGTATTCAACATTGGCGGATCTAGGATTTAGTTTTTTTGCGCCTTGGGGAGCATCACGCCGAAAAAGTTCATCAAATTTTTTTAAAAAAAATCGCTTCCTTATGCATTGCTAGACGTTTTAAAATAAACTTTCCTTTGTAAAAGTTGCGTAGATGTCCTTCTACATCAGGAAATGTGTAAATTTGCGCCGATTTGAGGTGGTTTGAGGGGGGCATTTGCCCCTGATCCCCCTTGGATCCGCCAATGGTATTTAATATATCGAAAGGATAAGTACCAAAATGAAAAATCATATGAGGATATCAAATGGGGGGATTTTTGGGTACCGAATACCTATGTGCTGTTCGTAATTGTTTGGGAAGATATTAACGCTACATGTGAGCACTATTTGCTGTAATTTCATAAATGTAGTATATTGCGCATAGTCGGATCCAGGTAAACATCGTAAACAGCACCATGTGCGTAACGCCATTTATCATCTTACTAATTTGAATTTGGACCTAATTTGAAGGAGGGTATCGCCTCTCATTTTATGTACCTGGGTGCTCCTCTGCCCCCGAATATGTACAATACAAGTATGTTGGTATGATGTATGCTGTAGTGACAACGTTTCGGACGCAGTTATTGCACTGCCAACTACGAAGGAAGCATGCGCCGCACAACCGCATTCGTAACACCCTCCCAGAAACATGAGCCTGGTACCGCCTCTGCCGGGCCAATTTGTCAAAATTTTGACACAACACGGGTTATTCGATTCTTGGAAATATCTCAAAGTGCCAAGACGCTAGGCTTAACAGTTTAGAAGCGGCAAGCGAAAAACCACCGAGGGGGTGCTGAATCCGCCCCTTTCGCAGGGAATAGAATTTGCACCCCCTATTCCTTGCGGGGGTGCAAATTCTGCACCCGCGGTAGTTTTTCGCGTGCCACTTCTGAACCGTTACGCCTAGCTTATTTATTTTTTCTCTCCTTTAATTGAATGACGCGTGTTGGGCCAAAATTTTGAAAAAATCAGTCAAGCAGAGGCGGCTCCGGGCTCATGTTTTTGGGAGGTCGTACGAATTCGAATTTGTGCGGACACATTACTTCCTCGTAAGTTTTGGTGGAATAAAAGCGTCAAAACTATTGTCCACTTAACATTATAATAACGTTATATACATTAACATACTTAATATACATATTTTGATGCAGAGCGCACTCAGTACATTAAATGGTAACGATATTTTTCCATCAAATTAGGCCAACTTTAAATAATAAGATGATTTAAAAGCTTTTCCGCTTCATGGTGCCCCTCGTTGTTACCCTGAGATCCGCCTATGCGCAATATATTAAATTTAACAAATTAAACAAAATCCACATGTGACGTTCCTATCGTCCCAAACAATCACGAAAAGTGACATGTTTGTAATCAGAAAATCCCCCATTTTTCTTCCCTGAGTACGGCCTACGATTTTCCGTTCTACTTGTCCCTTTCAATATATTGAAAACCATTACATTGGAAGCTCAAAAATGTTTTGGGCATGAAAATCGGTCGAATGACATGGCCGCAATGACCTTTAAAAAAACTTACGAATTGTTCGTATTTTTTACCATCTGGCCCCCTATTTTTAATCCAAAAGGAAACTTCTGGGTCCAAAAAAATATTGTCACGACAAATCGAATGGTGTTCGTCCCATCAAAATCGGCCAAGCAGTTCTCGAGATCCCGGGGGAGGGCAAAATCTGCCCCCCGCACGTTAACGTAATTCTGGGCGCCCGCAAGGAATAGGGTTAAGTGATCAAGTTACATAAATAGCATAATTAGGACAATTTCGTCTTCAAAGTGTTCCAATTTTTTTCGGTTATACAGTACAGTACCAAAGTCACGAGGTTATGGAGTTCCGAGTTATCCACTTATTTGTTTAATGTAATATTATTGAACCAATGGATGTTGAATGGGAGCAATAGCCTTTTAGCAAGAAAAAGCCTCTAAACAATTGAGTGGCTGGCTGTGCCCTGATGAACCGAAACACAATGGTGCAGTAGGTGCATCAGACCAATGACGCGTGTTCTGTGAAAAATTTGGAAAAAATCGGCCCAGCAGAGGCGGCTCCAGGGTCATGTTTTTTGAGAGGTCGTTACAAATGCGGTTGTGCGGCGCATACTTCCTTCGTAGTTTGTGGTGGAATAAAAGCGTCAGAAACTAAGTCACTGCTTTATACATCATACATAATTGGATTATACATATTTTTGGGCAGAGCGCCCACTCAGGTACAAAGAATGGGAGGCGATATTCTCCGTTCAATTTAGGCCCAACTTCAAATAAGCAAGATAATAAAAGGCGTTCCGCACATGTTGCCCCCCACGTTGTTTACCATGAATCCGCCTATGCACAATTTGTTATATTTAACAAATAACAGCAACAAAGCCCACATGTGACGTTCCCACGTCCCAAGCGCTAAGGAAAAGCACATATTTGTCATCAAAAATTATCCCCATTTTTTATCCCTGAGTGCGCCTATGATTTTTTGTTTTTGTACTTGTCCCTTTCACACGTTGAAGAACATGACATTGGAAGCTCAAAAACGTTTTTTGCATGCAAATCGGTCGAATCAACATGGACACAATGACCTTTCCCAAAAAACATCCCCAAATTTTCTATTTTTTGCCCCTGGCCCCATTTTAGAGAAAAAAGGTAATTTTGATCAAAAAGAAAAGATTTCGTCCGACGAATCGAATTGGGTGTTCGTCCCATTAAAATCGGCCG
Organism: Semibalanus balanoides; assembly: GCA_014673585.1. Lineage (NCBI taxonomy): Eukaryota > Metazoa > Arthropoda > Thecostraca > Balanomorpha > Balanidae > Semibalanus > Semibalanus balanoides. The sequence goes on from VOPJ01003857.1 coordinate 25,395, forward strand.
ACCGGTTCTCGACATCCTCGGGGGGGGGGCGGGAATTTCTGCCCCCTCCAGGTGAACGAATGTCTGGCCGCCCGCAGGGTTATTCAGACGCATTTTTCTTCAATTTAGCATCCTTGCACCATTACGACCAACTCCCATCCCTGTGTTTGATTATGATTTTAAAACGCTTCGATCAAATTCCTTGGGGATACAATACATATACAATATCGACCATTTAAATTAAATTGTAAAATACCTTCTCTCAATCCGAAAGGATCCATTCGATATAACCAACAACCGATAACCAGAGTACACATCGAACAGAACCACGGACCAATAACCAGGAGCATGAAGTATAAACCACTATAATTGTCCCATCGCGACCGGCGATCACCGGCTACTCGCCCCCCTAATTCGATTTCCCCCTAACCAGGTCAATGGTATGTGGGCTCCCCAGCGTCAACACGGCCTTCGTCCGGCTGAGGAGCATGATCCCGACCCAGCCGGCCGACAGGAAACTCTCCAAGATCGAGACGCTGCGCCTGGCCTGCAGTTACATCACCCACCTGGACACACAGCTGGCCACAGGTGAGAACTCACCCTCCAGGACACACAGCTGAGAACTCACCCTCCAGGACACACGCGGCATGGCCACAGGTGAGAACTCATCCTCCTGGACACACAAGCTGGCCAAGTTGAAGACTCCCTCCTGGACACACAAGCTGGCCCACAGGTGAGAACTCACCCAGATTCAGAGTACAGCTGAGATTCGCTCGGGAACTCACAGGTGAGATTTGCATTGGGCATTTACAGTGAGAGTCGCACAGGATCCCACAGGTGAGATTTGCATGGGACTTACAGGTGAGAGTTGCACGGACTCACAGGTCACAGTGACGTACTCAGAGTAGGACCCATTTGATAGACTTGATACACTCATTTTTCGAGCGATTTCCTCACGACTCAAAATTCGACTTGGTTGATTCAATCACGACTCAATCAGATATTTATTTTTCAGCATTCGATTCAATCAAAGACTTTGAAGCCCAGAGCTTTCGACCTCAATCGATTCAAATTGAACTTGAGCCATATCAACCCGACTCAGTCCAGTATTGAGGTCAATAGGTTATAACCACTCAATCGCAACTCGAAACTATGAAGATACATTTGCAACTTAGTTATGAACTGAGAAGTGATTTCATAGTTCTACATCTGTATTCATATGTTGAGACGGTTGATGGATATTACCTACTTAGTTGAAAACTTGAAGTTTTGAAGGTTGCTTTTGAGCTTAACACTCGCCCTGTAGGGGGGGGGCTAAATCCGCCCACCCCTCCTGTTTTTCGACGATAGCGGGAAAATGGCGTTGCGCAGCGGCGCCTTTTTTTGCATACCTGTTTGAAAATGGACTACCCACATTATGTTAAATTCTTGGTCTCGGGTCATCTCAGGTCAGGTCACCAGACGAGGTCACGTCATGACTCCAGCCTACTAAACGTGTTTGTCGTTGTAGACACAGTTTCGAACGATCAATTTTAGCACTTTAGAATGGTCATAAGGTCATGAATACCACCAACTTGTATATCTGGATATCTGTAACGGTGACCTAAGTCAAGTCAATTTGTGATCACCAATACTGCTTTGTCAAATAACTCTCGACAATAATAAAAGATTAGAGACGTGAAATAGTACCAATGTGTTTGTCTCGTTGATACACGTCTTTCCAATATGCCATTTGAACCTACTTTGGTACCCACTTGACCTGACCTGAGGCAAAATTTTAGAAATTGACCCTCACTGTACAAATCAATTATCATTCAAAGCGCCTTTACGAGACAAACAGATTGACGCCAAAAAAATTGCTTATGCCGATAGTTAACAAGTTATTAGCAAAACACTTTTCTGAGGAAAAAAAATATCCTTTTTGACCTTCAATGACCTCTGGAGCCTAAAATACTCACCTGAGCTCAATTTTGAGGACATCTATGTCGATTACAAATTTCAAGAGTTTTCGATATTTTTATATGCGTTTTATCTTAGCTATCATAGTTTTCGTGATAATTGGGGGTATCTGGATCGAGCTAAGTCCCAAATCTGGAAAATATGACCTTTGATGACCTCTAGTGACCTTCATATTGACCTGACCTAAAAAGAACCGAAGTACTTTCGATGGACCTTGTCGCGGTCTATTAAACTGCGTTTTCCGCTTGTCGCTACGTTGCGTGATTTTTTAGATCATAGGGGGGGCGAGATCCGCCCCCCTTCAGGGCGTTTTATTCTCAGAGGCCCTCCAGGGCGCGTTTTAAAATGTTTGTTGATCGAGTCGCAAACCAGACTCAGTCGGCTCTCTATGTATTTGTTGTCGACTCAATCATGGCTTCTACCTAAGCTCTTCGATTCAATCACGGCTCAAAACCAAGTCCTTACAAATGGCGACTCAATCAGTTCGAGTCGCAAAAACAGCTCGATTCATGAGTCGCGACTCAATCAGAGTTGAATCGTTTCCAAATCTGATTTGATACACAGCTGACTCAAATGTTTACCGAGCTGCTGCCTTCTTTATTAGTCCTTTTTCAAGCGCGCTTTAGATGTTCGACGAGTAAGTTAAGTCAGAACCTCAGTGTGAGACCGCTGTGACGCTTCCGTTTGGTCTAACGGTGCCTTGCTGCTCCCCGTCACCTCTGTTGCCCGTCTCCTCACTTCTCACCAGGGCGCCTCATCAATCAGGAGGAAGTTGTGCGACCAAACATCGCATCGCCTAAACATGCGTTTACGAGCTATCCTTCTGTAGGATTTGCGTCAAAACAAGCCCATCCACTTCCGCACTCTTGGCGGCAAATTCTTAGCTTCATGACCTCTCATCCAAAGCTCCTTCTAACATACCAAGACAGCGGCCTCAAATGACCCACATTAATCACGTCACTAAACGCCTGCTCTGCTGGGTGACATTCAATCCACCCCTCTCCGCCTGTCCGCCCTGGTAATATCTCCCGGCGGGAACTCGTCACAGTCGAGCGGCCGGCCCACTGACCCTGCCGCTCCCCTGCCCTTCTCTGCCCTCTCCCTGCCAACCCCCCCCCCCTCTGCCTACCATCCGGGACACAGCCGGAAGACCCGGCCGGCCCAGACGGCGTGGAACCAGGCCCATCGGTCCCGACGACGGCCCGTCGTCGCCACCGTCGCTCCGCCGTCGGTCCTGTCGGCGCCGGCAGCGGCGTCACGAGGGCAGCTCGGAGAGGCGGTGGCGGCGGCGGCGGCAGTGCCTTGTCGGCGGCCTGTGACTGATGACTGAGCTGTCAACAGATCGTCCGTCACAGGGCGCCGGGCACGGCCGGGTGTGACAGACCGTCAACGGAGAGCAGCGGGGCAGAAGCCAGGGCTCGACGAATCTCACCGGCCACGGGGGCGGGAGGGGTGCAGGGCCGGAAACATTAGGTACACCCCCACGAACCGGCAGAGGCCGTCTGTCAATTCGAATGGTCAGCGGTGTCCGCGGCAGGCAGACTCCGCTGAGTTGTAACCGGCCCGCAGTGACGTCAGCAGAGTTGTGGACGGTGTAGGGAGGCATGTGGTCGGCATCTGGGCCGCGGTCGGCGGTCGAGTTTGAGATATTTGGGAGAACATGAGCACGAATTCATAGTGACCGGATGAACTTTGTCATGTGTAATCGTAACGTGTTGTATTTATTTTCCAGTTGTATGTAATATGGCTGTTTATAACTTCTAACATGTTATGCTGTTATTCGTTCGTAAAAATGAACCATCTATATATAATACAAATGCATTTGCTGCTTTGATTTGTGTCACATAGCGAGCTGCTACAAAAGTGTATTTTTTTGGTTACTTACTCATGGTATTTACTTAAGGGCAGACCACTTGGGTCTTGGGACCCTATTTTTCGGCGATAACTTTTGACGAAATCAACTGGCACGTGCAAATTTCTCGCAATGAGCGTTTCAGGCCCTGTAATAATTATATTTTAAAAGTTGGTTAGGATTAAACGAAAATGTATGGCACTTTCCTTTCACTCGTTATGTTACTAAAAGAGCGACCTCGGTTAGAAGCTTAAAATACGCTTGGTCGCTCCGTAGTCCCGCTCTCGACTCAGCCCACCATTTGTAAGCGACCGGTCACGCGGGTCGGACAGCGCCAGTTCAAAGTCAGCCAAGCAGCTTGTAGCCCAACATTCAGTTGAGCCATGAGTTGACTCATGAGCCAAACATTTTTTGATGAGTCATGAGTCGAGTCGATTCAATTAAAAAAATACTTGAGTCAATAGTCAAGCCGATTCAGTTTGTTTGAAACAGAACTCGAGAGTCTCGAGTCAAGATTCGAGTCAGTTCTTCAAATGTGAGTCAGACTTGAGTTGACTCAAACAGATTCAAGTCTGTCATAACAGGGACATAGCCAAGGGGGACCAATGGGGCCACGCCCCTCTCCTAAACAAACAAGTTTGCACTAGATAAAATATGATTCTGCTGACACCTCCCCCTCGGTCAACATCAAGTAATAATTAAACTTGTGTTGATGACTGATGAGTCAAATTGAGTCGACTCAAACATATTGAGTCGAGTCGATATAATTTGTCAAAACAGCACTTGAGTCAAGAGTCGAGTCAGTTCTTCGGCTGTTGAGTCAGACTTGAGTCGACTCAAAAATATTTGAGTCGTCACAAGTCTGCAGCCAGGGCGAAGCTAAGTCATGACGTCAGAGCATAGCTCCACCCTATCACGATAGCCTCTACCCACCGATTGAATTCCCTGCGAGTTTTAACGTTACGGGTGAACGGCTAGTGCTCTATATAATTGTTTGACATTAACCGACCTTAATAACACAAACTGGTGCAGCCTACAAGGTCTGACATCCATTGCTAGAAATTCGCTCATGCCAGTTGGTTCCTTCGAAAGTTATCGCCGACAATTAGAGTCCCAGGCGGTCTGCCGTTTACAGTAGTTTCTTTGTCAGTCATTACCAGTCTGCCCGGCTGGCTGTTGCTCCGCGCTTGCCAGTCTCTCCCCCAGCGGCAACAGTGCCCCCTCCCCCCTATGTTGCCACTGCCCGTACCGGCTTGACTTACACCCGTGCGGCCCGTTCCTCCCCAGTCTACCACTGCCGCCGTCGAGGCCGGTGCCGCCTGTCCTCTCGAGTGGTCCAGTAACCGACACCGGGCCTGGACCGGCAGGTCAGGCGTGGGTCACTACCGACAGAGTGGGGCGACCGATCCCGGAAACCGTCCCTTCCGGGCTGCCCTGGACGCTCCGGAACAGGATGTCTGCGACCATGGTGCCTTTCTGACCGGGCAGTTTGAAGTTTGAACACAACGCACACACGATCCACCAGAGCGAGTTTTCCCACCAAACTATTTCTATCCATTCATCCTGGTGGATCGCGAATTGCTCCATCCCCCCCCCCCCAGGCTGATTGCCGGACCAGAGCCGATTTCCTGTACAGACGGCGGGCGGCGACAGGCGTCTGTGGTGGGAGCGCAGCGCTACTGTCGTTAACCCGCGAGTTACTGGGGGTATATTCTGTAACGCAACTTACTGGGGGAGGCTATTTAAAGCCCCCCTCTGATCTCCGAAACTAGGGGACCGATCTTAACAATTCAAACGGCATTCGATAGTTCTGATTTTTTGTGAAATTTAGAATATTGTTAACCTCAGGGTCACCGATGACGTCACAGGCCACGTCAAAGACAAAATGTTTGACCGTGTCATCAAAGTCCGATAGATGAAATTGTCGCGCAAAAATGCAATATTAAACTCATAAGCAGTTAATAAATCGGTATGATTCGTGTACCTGGCACTTCTAAGTACCATTCTAAGCTTTAAATGACCTTGGGTTAGGTCAAGGTCATCCGAGGTCACGAGGTCAAACTGCAGATTACGGCCATTAGGAGTTGAAACACATGTTTATGGGTTCCTTTTTCGACTAGAACGCGAAAAATGACCTTACAACATTTTTTGTTACATACAAAAAATGTGCATGGTAATGCTGTAGAGATGGTCGAATTTTGTCTTTGCAAGGTCGCAAGTCGGTCATTTTTGAAGAAATCGACTTCAAACTTGCTACACATATTCATTGGACTCGTGTTAATCACATTTATTCCTTTTTTATAATTCTGATTTTTTTTTAATGATTTCTCAAAAAAAAATTAACTTCAGGAAAATTTCGAAAATCCGAGACAGAAGTTAGATAGCCGAGACTATTATCTGTCATTTTTTATATGACAATTGAATCTATCTTAAAAGTGTACTTTTGACAGCGTTTTTCGTAAACCCTTATTTTTCATCAAAAACCGCAGAACATGACATCACTCTGACGTCAATTCCGGTTGATCTATCAAAGCCTTATCTTTTTCTTGCAGCCAACATGTTCAAAATTGATGTGTAACAAGGTACCGAAAGTTTGGTGACAATAACGCAGTTGGTTCAGGAGATTTGCAAAATAACGGGAGGGGGGCTATAGATAGACCCAACAATAACTCGCGGTTTAATGGACGCAAAAAAACAGCGTTTGATGTGACGCACGATTACAGGTGACATCACATCATGATGCTAGCCCAGGAGTATAGCGACTGATGTGAGTTATGCCCTGTTCATAATAGCGGCATTACAACCAACTGATATGCGGCAGCTAATCCATTTCAGTGACGACACGTCAAGACCAAATACGCCTCAGTCGCACGACGGGTGTGGTAGAGCTGAAAGTACAGACCATACCGAGACCGCGGACCACAGACCATACCGAGACCGCAGAACACAGACCACACCGAGACCGCAGACCACAGACCACACCGAGACCGCGGACCACAGACCACACCAAGAGCTGGAAGACGAGGGATTCGCTTGCTTGCCAGCAGGAGAAGTGATAGACAAGTTTGTGTATCCAGTGGACAGCTTCGAGAGAGATGGCTCCAATGAGGCAACCAGATCAGACAAATCGAACCCTTTACATTAATGCATTTTACACATAATGTAAACATGTTTACATTATGTTTATATTTTACAACATTTGTATTCGGCACAGGTGATATTTGCACAAAGAGCATTCACATTACGTTAGCTAGCTGTGTCATACAGGCAACATCCGTCAATTTCCACAAAGTTCCTGGCTGCAAACTACTCACCATACCTGAGTACATGATTGATACTCGAACGCGTTCACTTCGGTACCATAACATCTCATTTGTATTTATATTCCCCCTGACACGTCACCCATCTCGTCTACATAATTCCCACATCGCCTTACACTCAACTCAACCCTCACTCAATCAACAGCAGTACAAGCTGGACCATTCCCACGTACGACTCGACCTCTCTCCATTCCTGCCCGACCCCTCCCGTCCTCAGGTCACGTGTTTGCTGACGTCAGTTGTTTGCTGTCTTCTCGGTCCACCGCTGACCCGTCTCGCCGGGCGCTCTCCTGCCTTCCAGCCTCCTCAGTTCGGGCTCTCTTTAGCGGCCGACCTGCCAGCCACCAATCGCCCCTCTCGCTGCCCAGTGACCCATCGCTGACCCGCAGTGACCTCTCCGTGACCTCCGTGACCTCCACGGCCAACCCTGACCCCTCGCTGACCCCCAGTCCGCTGGTGCTGTATGTCGCCTCACAACAGAGGTGTGAATAGTAATACCCGCCGCGGGTGGCACGCTCGGTAGGTGTCGCCTCGCTATCACCACCTCCGCCTGCGCCTCTGGCACCACCGCCTCTACCACCGCTGCCGCCGCCACCGATGCCGCCGCCGCCGCCGCCGCCGCCTCCACCGCCGCCGCCGCCACCGCCGCCTCTACCGTCACTGCCACGCTCGCTGGAAGTCCAAGCATAGCGCGGGTCACTATCCAAAACTCTTGAGTTTGCGCGTCTCGAGGTTGTGACCGACCAGTCGCTGGGCCCTGTGGTCAGATCTGAGGTACTGACGGGGGCGACACCACCGCCCGGACCACCGCCGGGGGACTCCTCACTCACACCCCCGTCTGTAGCGGACCGATCGCCGGGCACTGCCCGAATCACCGGCGTCTGCGACACGCGGCTGTTCGCGAACAGCCTCTCGTTGGATTCTGAGGAGGAGGCGGACCGCCGCGAGTCCCTGCCTGGTCGCCCGAGGAGAGGGCCGGGTCCCGTCCTGGGCGGGCCGATCGGGTCCTCTGAGATGTTTGAGACTCGCTCTCTGGAGCCAGTGTGAAGCACGGGCCGGACGCTGTCTCTGGACCAGGCTGAAGAATGTGTCGCAGCGCTATGACCGACGTTAGGTCTACGAGCGGCGCCAGACACAGCACCAGACACAGCACCGGCCTCCGCGCGGGAGCGCGGTCTGGAGAAGGGTCCCTCGCTGTCTTCAGACCATAAGGAGCGTTCAGAGGGCCGCCGGCCCGTCAGCGGTGCCTCACTCGCCCCGGACCTGCCAGAGCGTTCCGCGTGGGCGTCTGACGAACTGGTGGCCACAGTGGCCTGTCGAGTACGGCTGCTGGGTTCAGGGCCTCCACGTGGAGCTGTATCAGGCCCTGAGGCGGTGTCAGGTCCTGAGTTCGTACCAGGCCCAGAGGAGGGTGAGTTGACTTGACCGGTGGCAGAAGAGCTGCTGAACGACCCGGCACCACCTGTCGGTCTTCCGTCGTCGTCGTCTTCCGTCGTCGATCTGACCACAGGTGTCTCGCCACTGACCGCAGCTGTGGCCGGTCTCTGGCGCGACTCATCCCCCCTCCTCTCCCCTGCACGGCCTCCAGCCCGCTCCTCTCTCCTTCCTCTGTCCTCTGGAGTGGGTTCTGACCGCCCTCCGCCCGACGATCCAGGCACGGGTCTCTCACTGCCCGGCACCCTTACCACCGAGTCCTCCCAGGAGTCCTCGGAGGAGCAGTACTGCTGCCGCACGCGCTGCAGCAGCTCCTCGGGGTCCTCCGCGTCGAGGTCGGCGCCGAGGAACGTCTCGACGGCGCGGCGTGCGCTCTCTACCCGCGCCTGCTCCCGCTGCAGCAGCTCAGGGTCCGGGCTGAGGTCGGAGCCGGACACCATGGCTGCTGTGACCTGACGGCGGGGAGGTGGGAAGGATGGTAGAAGGAAGAAATGGAAAAAGGGAGTAAGGAGGGCGTAACCCCGTCTCACGACGCTTTATTTATACGCATTCAACTGGTAATTAACACGGGTCTAACATTATATTAACCCTTTTAAAAGTTCGCTCACAGTAAAAGCCACATTATGTGTCAAGTGATAAATGAACTGCAAAGCACAACACTGTAACCTGGGATGTTTTATACAAACCTAGATTAGCAATTGTGCAAAAGGCACAGTTTCGTGTAAACCATATAAGCAACAAACAAAAAACACCTCAGGTAACTCAGATCAGACGCCTTCTGCTACAGCCCTTCCCTCTCTCACCCTCCCTACGTTCTCCCGACCTCCCTCACCTCCTCGGCCCTCTGTATCAGCTTCTCCGGGAGGCAGGCGGCGGCGGCGGCGGCCAGCGCGTGGCTCCTGCCCGCCGCTCCCGTCGTCATCTGGTACAGGAACGTCACGGCGCGCGCACCACGCTCCACCACCAGCTCAGGACACACGGGCGTCACCAGCTGCGACGGCGGCAGCAAGGCGGCCAGCCGGTGCACGTGGGTCGACACCAGCACGTGCGGACAGCGCTCGCGGCGCGACAGCAGCTCCGTCAGCGCGGCGGCCAGCAGCGCGGCGCCGTCCTCCGCCAGCGTCCCGCCGCCGAACTCGTCCACCACCAGCAGCGCGCGCTCGCAGCTCTCGCCGATCGCGACGCAGAGCTGCCGCAGCTCGGCCAGGAACGCCGAGCCGCAGCCGCCGCCGGCCGCCGCGTCTCCGCCGGTTCCCGTCAGAGAAGGGGGCGCCACCGTCAGCAGACTGCGCTGCACGCCGAGACGAGCCGAGTCGGCGGCCACGAACGAGCCGGCCTGGGCCATCAGCACGGCCAGCGCCACCTGGCGCAGGTAGACAGACTTGCCGCCGCCGTTGGCGCCGGTGACCAGCTTAACGCGGTCGCGTCGGCCGCCGCCGCCGCTGCTGAAGTCGTTGGGCACCACGAGGTCGGCGCAGAGCTCCAGCAGGGGGTGTCGACTGCGACGCAGCTCCAGTGTGTTGTCCTCCACGAACTGGACGGTCAGATGGGCGGGGACGGTGGCGGTACGATTCACGCTGGACAGATTCACAGCGGGTCGCAGCCTCTTATATCTACCGTGATAGCTGGCGTCTACTAAACTTTGCGTAAACATAATAATTCGATGCAATTGCAAACACAATTTGGGGTAATACTTCTTCATTTTTATCGTAATGTAAGTATGGCGATTCTAGTTAATTTTTGTATCATATTTTGTCAATACCATAATTGGAGTGTGCCAACTAAAGGATCGGTCAATGAACTAAAATACCATGCCCCTCAAACTCACATGATTAAAACATAGAATAGTTAAAAATGAAATTTCCCGGCCTCCCGTACACAACCAGCCATCACTTCTGTCCATTTCAATCGCCCCCAGCATCTGACCGCACTCCTCCCAGGGGAACCCCGCCGCACGACCAGTTGGACGTGCTTCCTGATATTCGGCTGCACTGACCTGGGGTCGGACGTATCCAAACTCGTTAGCGGCTCGCGCCAGGGCCATCAGGGCGTCCAGCTCACCACACAGAGCGGAGAGCTGGTGAATCTCCTCAGCTGCCAACAGCACCATCGCCGACAGCCGAACCATCACCTGCCGGTCGTCAGTTATCGCAACCAGCATCATTATCTCCATCATCATCATCATCATTTACATAGTGGTCACCATCAACTGTAACGCGCGCCGTCTATGGCATTCAGCGTCACCAACATGATAATCAGTAGCAGTAGCCGAAAATCGCTCATAACTGGATGGCATTTCTAGTATCAGCATTGTTAGCGTTAACAGTAGCCAATGGTCTACTCTCTATCTATAAATTGTTAAGCAAATTGTGATAAAATGATAAATAGCATGTCAAAGTATGTATTTTAGTGCCAAAATTAATTATTGAAACAGAGTCTGTTTTAGTAAATGAAATTACAATTTGAATATTTTACATTATGATTTTGCCACTAAAATAAATACTTTGGCATATTATTGCTATGTGTATCAATTTGGAACAATTATATCCTTCAAGCCAGCCATCCAAATAATAAATATCTCTCTTCATTGTAAGTACCATAGTGTTGTTGCGCGGCCTGTTTCTCTTAAAGACTCGGGTCCTCCATCCCCCCCCCGCCCATCCTGTCAGACGCGTCTTCCACCAGTAACCCCGCACCCTGTCGGTCATGACGTGAACCTGCCACACCTCTACGCTTCCTCCCACCACATTATCCTGTATCCAACCTAAGCAGATCAATAACCTATTCTGATGGCCGTGGCCACATCTCCGACACTCTCGTCGAGGGCATCACAGCGGGCCGATTTGAACAGCACCCGACCGCGGTCCTCGAACTGAAACCGGAGGCCGGGCAGCGCGCGCTGCGCCTCGCGCGGCAGCGGCGCCCGCCACTCGTCCACCATGATCAGGAAGCCGACCTGCGGCAGGAACACCATGCTGCACGTCTGGATCTCCTCAGGCAGCGCCGCCTGCTCGGCCGCCATCTCGTCAGAGAGCAGCTCGGGTAGAGCTGCGTACGTCCGTTTGTGGCGGTCGAGCGTCTCGTCCAGGCCGAGGTTGACGCTGAAGCGGTGCAGCTCACGCGTCTCGGCCAGGTTGACCGTCTGGTGTAGTGTGTGCAGCAGCCGCTGCACGGCGCTGCAGTCGGCGGCGGCGAGTCGCTGGAACAGCGGCACGCTCGCCGGCAGGTCGCGGCACACCTCCGCCGTCACCACGCCGCCGTGGAGGGCGTCGTACAGCGTCCGCCAGTCGCCGCTCAGCGCGCGCGCGTTCCGCATGCGGTTCAGCATCGGCGTGAGGTTGCGCACGCGCCGGAGGCACGTCTGCAGCGACGTGGTCACGTCCTCGTTGGCGGGCCTCGTGAAGAACTCGACGGCGTCGAGTCGCGCCTCGATGCGCGCGCGACTCGTCAGCGGCTGCAGCAGCATGCGGCGCAGCTGCGCCACGCCCAGCGGCGAACAGGACTTATTGAGCACTGCGAACACGCTGAGGCCCTCGCGCGTCGTCTCGGCCTTGAACGAGGACGGGTGCCGGTCGGCGGAGAACACCTGCAGCGTGCGGAACGCGCCGCTGCTGACGTACATGGCGTCCTCCAGGGAGAGCGTCTCGATCCGCATCACCGGCTGGCGGCTGAGCGTCTCCAGCGGCCGGCGGTCCAGGTAGCGCAGCAGGCCGCCGAACGCGCGGATCATCGTCGTGGCCGTGAAGTCCACGCGGCAGGTGATGAAGTTGTAGTGCGCCTGCTCGTCGCCAGGCGTCTCTGCGGGCAGCTGGACGGCCAGCACGCGGTGGCGGCAGCTGTCGGCGCGGAAGTCTGCGGCCGGCTGCAGCTGCAGGCGCGTCTGGTCGTCGGCGCGCGGGTCGGCCGCCAGCAGCTCTGACAGAGCCGCCAGCAGCCGCTCGTCCTGACGCCCGCTGGTGATCACCTGGCGGTAACACGGGGGGGGAGGAGGGGAGCCGGTAGCGGGGAGGGTTCAGAGAAATAAGGACTGAGACAAAATCGTCATATTCTATATAACATCACGAGATTGAACTGTAGAAGGCCAGTATACGTGGGGGTTACTGGTCCCATCGACTGACAATGCATAGAGTGATGGGTTAGCGGTGACATCACACAGCGACTCAAGGAGAGTACAGAGAGCTGGGTGCCAGCGGTACTAGCGAGGGGCCCGAGAGGGGGGGGGGGGCATCAGGGCGTCGGCAGCAGTTCAGTACGCGGCGTATGAGCGGATATGATCGCTGAGTGAAGTCAAGTGGCGATTAGAGTCATGTGTCTCGAAACCCTTAAACGCGTGGTGGCTCTCGAAACAGAAGCATCGCGAGCCGCATTTGCTGTCGATATCTGATGCAGTCTAGTGTCACGGTCGAAATGTGAAAAAAGTGTGAAAAAGTCCGACCGTGTAGCTCAGTCGGGAGAGCGCTGGACCCACCCTGGCGAGATGGGTTCGAGCCGCTTCGGCGCTCGCTGTTTGCTCCTGGCGGGGATGACCTGCGGCTGGTGGCAGCGGCGGCGTCAAAGGTCAGATGAAGCCAGCGAGCCAGGCGGACCGTCCTCAGTCGTAAGGGGACGTTAAACTTTCTTCTCTAAATTCTGCCGGTGACTGGAACTGCGTGCTCGGATGGTGGGGCCAGGGCCTGCGCAACCAGCCTAGCTTAGTGGGGGTCCTGATATCGGGAATCCATCCCATCAAAACATTCGGACTAAATTTATATAAAAAAAAAACAGGGCTGGCCTGGTATTGTTCGAGCACGCGAAGCCAGCATTACCGCGGAAGATAAGCTTAAAGGGAGGTGTTCACCTTTAACATGGGGTTTTTAACTGAGATAGCAGTTTTGTAGAGCAGATCGAAATAATTAGTTATGGTGAAGAATAAACTCGCAACGTAAAGTAAGTTTCGGACACAGGATTAAGTCTGCATTTTCTTCGCCGGGGACCCCGACAACAGCTTCGGTATGTTCGCGGCCAGAAACGGGCTCCGGCCCAAGGTAGGACACTCTCTGAATTCATTGTAAAGATATTTTCTGGTCACGACGCCCTCGTATATATCCGTTTTCAGCCGCCGAGTGGCTTGAACGCGGCACCTCCTTGGTCAGAATACTGTACTCAGGCTTGTCTGGGGCGGAGCCAAGAGACGGGCACTGCTAATTTCGTTATCTCGATTTCTCTGTGAAAATACAAAGTGAAACTTACTTCTTTTCTAACCACAAATATATCCATCATTGTCCAAACAAAAAAGTTCTATATTCAGTAGTTTTGAGCTCAAGATGCACCGTATGGTTGAATTTCAAGACAACTTTCAAGGTAAACTATTCCCTTTAAGCCCATGCTATATGTAATGCTCGACCATCATATATTGACATTTGACATTCGGTTGCTTTCGTTGTCGCAATAATTACAATTGCATTCTACTTTTGCTCCCAAGCGCAGCTCTCCTATCCTGCCACCATATCCGCCACCCCGCTGCAGACCACTCCACCCCACCCCGACCCGATGCAGACCGCTACAGACCGTGTTATAGCCGTCCCTGCCGGGGGGCACAACACCACCACCGGACATCCGACCAGCTGCTTCTGTCCGCGGTGTCGCCACCTGGCGACAGCAGCACCGTTCCCAGCCGGACCGGCCGGCTACCGGCCGGCGGCGGCACGGGCAGGGGCGCTGACCGGCGGCAGGTGCCCCCCCCCCGTCCTGTATTGCTGGGGCCGCTAATACAGCCAGTATCCAGTATGTCCAGTGAAGCCAGCTGCCGCCGATCAGCTGTTGGACCGGCTGTTTTTTATTCAAGTGGACGCGATTGTGAGAGGTTGAGCACGAACGTAATAAGAGTATATATTAACTTTATCAAAGTATGAAGACACGATAATATGTGGAAGCCACTCTTAAATAAATTATAATTATTAGACGGAATGAAATACTTTTTATTTAAATAAAATTGATATTACCCACGAGATCGATTCCATTGGGCATGATTTATACAACAAAATGATTTCCCAACTGTGAACTATTTGTTCGTTAAGATTTATTATCTCACTGGTTGAAAGTCAGTTAAATTCACTTTTTGAATTATGATATCTCAAAATTGTAATCACTTTTGATTAATAATAATCTTAATTAATACACGGTGACATTGCCACCAGTAATCCATTTAGTACCATTATAATCCACGTCGGTAATCCAGTTTATAATACCATTCAAGACTAACTTCATACATGTGTTGTTATTGCTGGCTAAGGAGTTCGAAAGGCCTCTGGTTTAATCTAGGCAGTCTCTCAGTTCACCACCTCTATCCGTTACCCAAATATCCAAACCTCTTTCCTCCCAGAGTGAGGGACGGGCTGGTGGGAACAGTGCCCCCTTCCCTCCCAGAGAAAACCGAAGGGAAATGTCAACAGTTCTACACGCGAGCAGCGGACGGCACAGCCCAGTGTGTACTGACGTCTAACAGTCTAACACGGGGAGAAAATTCGGCCCAACAGTGAATTACGCACCAGCAGGAGATTTACATGAGGTTCCAGACCGAGAGCCGATTTACCCAAGGTTCGCTATTACAACACGACATGACAACGGCGACTCACGATCTGCTAACCTTTTTACCATCCCGTGGACTCCAAATCTTACATCCGGATGCAATGTGGAATCCTTACACGGCATAAAGTTGGGATAAAACAAAATCTCTACAGGAGGCTTCGATATATAACGGAATTCGCAGGAGGAACAAGACAAATATAATGAAGCACTTAACTCTTTTTGGACCTCAAAAAAAAGTGAATGATTCAGACCATTCGACGGCGACTTGTTGAGTACCTACATTAATCTGTGGCTGTGTCCGAATTTTGAATTACGAGTTTACCAATGATCAATTTGCATGATTGCACGGCAATGTGGTGGAGAGAAATTCCACTTAAACCAGAATAATAGGAGATTACAAACTGTCAATGAATATGGAAACGTGACAGCGGTCATTTATTATTCAAGTGTTTGGCTAATCATTGACTTCTTTAGCAAGAATGGCCGGCAACGTGAAACGACAAAGGCCATCACTAGCGGATCCAGGGGGGCGGCAAGGGCGTTAGCACCCCCCCATATTGCCTGAAATTGACGAAATTTGACATATATTCCACTGAAGAGGGAAATCTAATAAACTTTTACAAAGGCATATTTGTCTTAAACCGTTCAGTAAGGTACAAGGAAGCCAAATCCGATGAGTTTTTCTAATTTGAAGAAACTTTTTGAAATTTAGCATCCCCCATGTCCAGGTTCTGGATCCGCCAGTGAAGGCCATACGAATGGATTCGTGGCAGTGGCAAATTACTTCTATCTGGATTGACAAGGTAAACAGAGAAAATATATCTACACTACACATTTCACTTTTCATTTACACCCCCACGTCGCATCATAGAACCAAGCGATCATAATGCCGATGTGACGTCACACCGACCATTTTTCCCCTGATATGACGTCACCCCCACGTCAGCTGCCTGCGGCTCTGGATACCTGTGACGTCACATTCCACACTGCCGGCCGCGGGGCGTTCTCTCGACCACTCCGGACGCAGGTGACCGGCGGGACGCAAACACCTGCCCCCGCTCTGCCCCCCCCACAATTAGCGGCGTGCACTGAGGCCAGTAATGAGGATTGTGATGGTAGTTGTGTCCAGTTTGTCTAAAACGTTCACGCTGGCGCCATCTGCAAGGGATGGTGTGCTTTAAATTGTAGGCTCTTTAACTGGCCAAATTACATTCAATACCATCTCAGATGCGTCGGAAGCGGCAGGGTGGGGGGAGGACAGCGTGGCCATATTTTGTCAGGAAGCCATTTCACATTTTGAAGTCAAATACTCATGAAATGATGCTGAACCGTTTCGCCTCCTTGCCCGACCGAGCTCCTCTGTCATTGAGTAATGAGTATGGACATGGATTTTTTTTAAATAAATTTAGTCCGAATGCTTTGTAGGGATGGCTTTCCGAGGTCAGGACCCGCGATAAGCAGAGCTTGTTGCGCTGGTCCTGACCTCACCACCCGATCGCGTCAAATCCTGTTGGCCGCAGAATTCTAGAGATGAAAGTTGTATGCGTGCCCGACAACCCTGGACACGGTCCGCCCCGCTCGCTGACGTCACCTGGCCTTGAGTGCGACCGCTGCCGACCTGCCGCAGGCCATCCCAGTTAGGAGCAAATAGCGACGCCGAACGATCTCCACCCAGGCTGCCACTACTGAGATAGGTCAGAAGACCAGCGCTCTCCCACTGAGCTACAGGGGCGGACAGCTGGATTGGAAACCTCCCGCCCGTGGCCGACCAAACGACATACAGGAAACTGTCGCGGCATATCATAGAACGACATACAGGAACCCATGTGGCCGGCGCTGTCGCCCATGGTACAAGGCGCGGACGGAGAGTTTCCGATTCATACGTAGTATATCTCATCCATGGCATGGAGTCTCCTGGTGGGGTAAGGGCCATGGCCGGTCTCCGGGCGGCGACGAACCTCCCATCTCCCATCCACGGCGCTGATCACTGACCTGATCGGGCTGCACCTGGTCTGACCTGACTGACCTGATCCCCTCCCATCTCCCGTCCACGGTGCGGAACACTGACCTGATCGGGCTGCACCTGGCCGAGCAGGGCGCGCAGCTGGGCGAACCGCGGCGGCGGGTCGGGTGCGTCGCGTAGCAGGCTTGCCGTCATGCTGAGGGGCTCGTACAGCGCCGCCGCCAGCTGGCCGCAGCCGTACGCCAGGCTCAGCAAGGTCGGCGTCTGCCGCGAGCTGTCCTCCTCCTCCCTGGCCTCGGCTGGGTCGCCGCCAGAGGTGAAGGCGGACAGGTCGGGCGGGTCTCCGAACGGCAGCACCTGCCGAAAACGGGACGGGCGTTTGGTGAAAGGTTGCATTTGGTAGTGGAATGGTTGGTTGAATTAGATGGTTGGTTGTGTGTTTAATTACTTGATGTGACAGCAGAGAGGACAACTCTCCGTTTACGCTTGGAATAAGCATAAATAGCATCCTTGACCTCAGATGAGTCTTCATTTGCTTGGTAACAAGGTATCAGCATTACTGGGGGTTTACATGTTGATATCACAGGTAAACCTGCAATTGAATAATTTAACGAGAAACAGGGCGGAAAAAAAACACGGAGAAACATATGAACAGTGGTGGGCACGGTTCCGCTAATCGCTAATTAGCAAAGTCAACTTTTCTTAGCGGATTAGGGTGTCCACTAACTTTGGAAACCGTTAGCGGATAAATTAGCTTCCGTTAAATTTACCTCTGCTAACTTTAATTTCCCTAACAATTGGCCTTAACACGCACACTGGAGCCCTGGAGGGGGCACTTTTAAGCCCCCCACATGTTTTTGTGAATAGCTCGAAAACAAAGCAGAGCAGGGTGGTGTTTTTTAGCGACATTTACGGCAACACAATAGCAGATGTTTGACGTAAGAAAATTGGAGATCGGTTGGTAAATTTAGGAGTTATATGGATTTGAATTCCAAGATGGCGTCCAGAATCGAGGTCGGCGAAGCGATATCTTCGGAACCAACAGTCAAATCGAGACGATTCAAACACCATTCGGTATCCATTCCATCCAATGTTAATGTCCATCCCTGGACACAACTTAATACGAATTTCTAGTGATCTGTGACGTCACAGAGCAGAGATCTAATAACCAAAATGGTGGCATTTGGCCAAATTTGACCTTTGTGACCTTAAAAAATTGACCAAGGTCATCTAAATTTCAGAAAATATAGGTCACCATAGCACCTACATTAATACCCTGTAAGTTTGATCGTTCTAGCTCTCATACTTTCTGTGATCACAGGGGAGCACTAAGTGCTTAAGACTACTGTTGTCTACGGGTGCACATATTAAAATATCCACCGTTGCTTTAATATAACAAACATAATAATTATCAGCAACCAAACAAGGGGCGGTAGCATGCATTTGAGCACACAAGGTGAAAGTCAAAGAAAGGACGAGCAACTCAAACTTGTCGCCTTTGCGTTCAATCAATATGAAAAGGTGGTCATTTTACATGCTTGCAAAGCTGAACTTAGATCCTTTTTTCCTTAGAGATATGTTTGAATCACCATTTGTAATCCCAGTCTGAATTCCCAGCATATAATTCAGAGAAAAACAGCTCCGCTACACCCATCCGGTAAAATACCACTAAAAAAACACGCACGTTTCAGTCTTGTTTACATTGCGGTAAGTGACCTTGAAACTGCGTCATCCCCGGAGCATTAAAAATTCAAACTCACTAAAACGCTGCACAATATGAGGCACCGCTTGAAAACTTAAAAATCCTGCCACAAGACACAAGTCGGCCGGGCCGATTGCGCGGCGGCTTATCGCAGAGTTATAGCGTTGATGACCCTTATTTGGCCCCGGGGCCTGGTGTACGGCTGTGCCTTCTTATGGCCTGATCGGTAAGAAATTTATCACGGCTCCGTTTCCAGCGACGTGCGTTGATTGGTGAAGGTTTCGAGTCGCTATCTCTGATTGCTTGTGAGTTTCAGCGTGGCATTAGCGTTTACGATCCTTCTCTGCGCCCTTCTTTGGTCCCGATCGTTATGAAAGGCGAAACGGCACCGTTTCCGACCGGCGCGGCGCGGCATGCGTCGATTGGTGAGGGTTCCGAGTTCTTATCTCTGATAGGATAAATTTCAGCGTGGCGGTAGCGTTTTTTACTTTTCTCAGGGCCCGGGTTACTGGCGGATCCAGAATCACTCCGTGGGGCATCTTTTTCTGGAAAAAAGGTACCCCAATTTTTTTCCCCGGATCTTGGCCGGTCACCTTATTTTGGTATTCGAGCTTACAAAATGCTTTTTTTTTGGAGGGGAAAATATTTTTCGGGATTTGTTTTGGAGGGAAATCAATTTCGGAACAATTAACTTTCCGAAAAACACACAAAAACGCGATATTCCGTAGCGTATACACATATATGTAATAATGGCATTTATATCATACCTACTAACTCGCAGGAGAGTCACCGATAATAATTATTGAGAAATTCGGCTGAAATGGCGATAAAAAATATTCCCATTTTGTCTGCGTGTATCTAAGCCTTTGCAGTTTGCGGCATTTTTAATGTGGCTTTCATGTTATAGTTCTTAGTAGGTTTTTTAGTTACTCAGCGCTGCGCGTGATTTATTTTTATTTTTTGGAAGGTGAAGGGTTTGCCTGATAAAACCCAGAAATATAGGCGGTGGGTCTCGTAGAGGATCAGATAATAAAAATATTATGTATTCAATACAGCGTTACGACGAACCGAAAACGATGACGATGGTCGATGGCTTCGTTATGACGATGGCTACCGATGTGACGCCGCGAAGCGGCGTGACAATGTTAATTTTAGGTAGTGGAAAACGACATTTTCATATTAGAACTAGACCGTAATTGGAGCCAAGCCTCAGGTACAGTGGCGTAGCCAAGGGGGGGCAAAGGGGCCATCCCCCCCCCCTGGAGGCCTGGCGGGCCCCTCTGGCGACCGAGCTAGGGCCCCCTGGGGCTGAAGGCCCCAGTGTTTTGGATGGTGTCAGGCGCCCGCAAAACGCCTTACGTGACATCAAAAACCCTTTGTTGGTCTGAGGGGGCCCTCAGTTGGCCTGAAGGGGGCTCTCGATCGACCTGAGGGGGCCCTCGGTCGGCCTGAGGGGCTCTCTGTCGGCGTGAGGGGCTCTCGGTCGGCCTGAGGGGGTCTTCAGTCGGCATGAGGGTCCCTGTTTCGGTCTGAGGGACCCTCTTTCGGTCTGAGGGGCCCTCTGCCAATCTGATGGGGTCTTTTGTAGGCCTCTGTCGGTTTGCAGGGGTCCTCTGTCGGTTTACAGGGGCCCTCTGACGACCTGAGGGGGCCTCTGTCGTTCTGAGGGGCCCTCTGTCAGTCTGAGGGGGCCCTCTCTCAGCCTGAGGGTCCCTCAAGTGACTTATGGGGAACCTCGGCCAGCTTGAGGCGGCCATAGTTAGGCCTGAGCAGACCCTCTTTCTTTCCGATGGGCCTCAGTTGGCCTGAGGGGCCCTCTATCCACTTGAGAGGTCTTCTGTCGGCCTGAGAGAGCCCTTGACCACTGACCAGCCTGAGGAGGTTCTTGCTCAGTCTGCATTGACTACACCCGGAATAAGAAGTTAAAATCGTGTTAGCGAAGCTAAAATATGTAAGGGCCCCTGTGTCCATGGGGGGATGTATGTGCCAGGGGGCTAATATCACAAACCACGGGTACCTACTACCTTGGCGAAATCCTGGACTAAATCCTTAAGTCATTGCACGAGCAATGACCAAAGGCGGAAGGGCGTTGAAATGGTCGAAGGGGCCCCTAAACAATCTGAAGGGACCCTGGGCCTTTCAACAGTCAGAATGCAACTGTCCAGTGAAAAAATAAAAATAAATCGCGCCGCTCCGCGGCGCAATTTAACTACAAATTGTATCACATGCAAGTTAAAAATTCATGCCGTTTCTCTGCGCACACATGGGTTGTGCTGCGATTTTCCTATATGACTGGGCAAAATAGTTCATTTTAACACTTTTTACAGCACTTTAAACTCATAATAACATGTTTAGAGGTCTGCACCATAAGCAATGTGACGCATTGATGAGAATGCATATCCAGGGCATAAGATTCAAAATTTTCGCGCCGCAACGCGGCGCAATTTATTTGAAAGTTGCAGGTCTTGAGCCTGAAAAATATTTCAAGTTGTTATAGCTTATTCCAAATTGTTGTCGTTGGTTTTACGTCTTATCACAAAATTGCAATGAGAATGGTTAAGTGCTTTGGGAGATAACGACTTTAAGTGACGTCATGTTGTGCCATTTTCGGTGGAAAAATTATAAATGTTTGGAAAATTGTAGAAAATCGAGTTTTTGAGCAAATTGCAAATAAAAAACCCAAAAGAAGGAAATATAATTTATTTTAAAAAATATCAGATTTCACTAATTTGACAATTTTGATCCCTACCCCCAACCCAACCCCCAAAAAATCGACAAAAACTTATGCGTCGTTGTTGTACAACACACTGCACTGTTTGAGTTATGTGGGCCCCCATTGACTACAAGGGCCCCCTTATCCCATTTGGACCCCCTGGCCGAAATCTTGGCTACGCCCCTGCTCAGGTAACACTTTCCCGGGTTGCGCAGCTCGGTATGATGAAAAAATGTTGGAATTAAAATAGTTTAAATACATATTAGCCTCGCGTTGTGAATCACGATGACCGGTGGCAGTCAGCAGTCAGGACTTCATTCAATGATTAGCCCTCGTTCTTACATTGTCTTTCTCTTTCCCAGGTCACACAAACCGTCCGTGTTCAATGATTAGCCTTCGTTCTTACATTGTCTTTCTCTTTCCCAGGTCACACAAACCGTCCGTGTTCAATGATTAGCCCTCGTTCTTACATTGTCTTTCTCTTTCCCAGGTCACACAAACCGTCCGTGTTCAATCATTAGCCCTCGTTCTTACATTGTCTTTCTCTTTCCCAGGTCACACAAACCGTCCGTGCATGAGAGAAACAAGGCCAGGGGCTGGCAGGGTGGTTTGTACGTTTTGCCTTGCTGAGCAGCGATTACAGGTGAGTAGAATGCGACATGGCACCGTCGCCAAAACAAATACTGAATGAACCACTGCGGGTGTAAATAAGTGTCCATTCTGTTCTGCTGAGACTTAACGTAAATCAATTCTTCTCTGCAAGTAGTAGGTAATTAGATGGACATGGCATGATATCGGCTGAAATAATTGTTTGTCACTGACTCAGCACTATTTTCAGATTAATATATGTTTTGTGACCAGGCTAGTGAAATGTCCGCACAATTCCCTGGATATATTATTTCACGTTATTTGTCAGCGCTGCTTCTGGTATCTGCAGTCTATATATATAAATATATATATATATTTATATCCATGACAGATGGAGTAAGTGATAAAAAAGCAGATGTAGGGCAAAGCTTTCGGTATATTGATACCTTGATCACTGCACTGCGATGAAGAACGATGAAGATAACACACATTGCAGCAAAACCGTCACATCCTAAATTTACTTAATCTAAAGCACGTGCTATTGTCTACGGCTGTCATAAACATATGTCTTAGATGTCTTAGGTGTCTTAGAGCGAAACGAAAATACTTGAAAAGAACATTAAAAAACAGACTACAAAATTTCTGGAGGCAGCGCATATCATATCTAGTCTAGGGACACATTCAACACAAGGTTAGGATGCATAACTTGGGCAACGCCGGCGGTGAATCTTGCTGTAAGACAGCCGTAACAATGCACATCTTTAGATTAGTAAATTTAGGATGTGACGGTTTTGCTGCAATGGTGCTTATTCTTCTCGTTCTTCATCGCAGTGCAGTGATCAAGGCTATCAATGATACCGAAAGCTTTGCCCTACATCTGCTTTTTGTGTTTTTATTCATCACTCACTCCATATTATATATAAATTATATATATATATATATAATATATATATATATATATATATATATATATATATATACTATGATATATATATATATCTATATATATATTAAATATATAATTACACTTATGTGTATATATTATATATTATATATATATATACTATATATATATATATATTATATATAATATATATACACTACATGATAACTGTACTCTGTAGTAACTGTAGATATATGATAACTGTAGATAACTGTAGTAACATAGATACTACTACAGTTAATCTATGCTACTTATATACTAAATGTATTATATATTATATATATATATAATATATATATATTATATATATATATATATATATATAAGTATCCTGTGCGTATATGATAGCCGTAATCACTTTCAACGTCGTTTCCCCTGACTGACAAAATGCACGGTGCACTCTGTCCGCAGAAACACCGAGAAACTGCCCGAGCAGCTCGAACCGCCGACCTCAGGCCGGGGCCCGCGGCTCCTCCGCCCGCCACGGCCTACAGCTGTCCACCGGGGCCGGGGCCCGCTATTGGAGTCGGAGTCGGAGTCGGAGTCGGAGTCGGAGTCGGAGTCGGAGTCGGAGTCGGAGTCGGAGTCGTCGGAACTGGAGTCGCTGCTGGGGCTGTGGAGCCGGCGGAGGGCCCGTTTGGGTATTGTCCGGTGACCACATCGGCCATGTTCTTCCCCGGGATGGCTCCGTTTGCGCACGAGTTCGGACGGTGAAAACGAGACGACATCCTGGTTATGCAGATGGCCATGGATGGAAGTGCGATAAATCAGTGTTGTTTCGGTGCTTGCCATCAGGGGCGGATCCAGAACGGTAGTTTGGGAGGGGCTACCGGTGGCTAAGGGGGAGGGGGCAAAGTCCAAAAAGTAACACATAATTCTGAAAACTCATCGGATTCCGCTTGCTTATGCACTGACAGCTGATTTAAAACAAACTGTCCTTTGTCAAAACTGCTTTGATTTGCTCTTATATCACAAAATGTGTCAATTTTGCTCCGATTTCAGACGATTTTTGGGGGATGGGCATGGCCGAATTACCCCTCCCCCTCGATCCGCCCCTGCTTGCCATGAGTATTCAACAACAGTCTGATTTGGTTCTTTGAGAGCCTTCGTCCAGTATTGCCAACAAACGAGCTTAGCGTGCGTTATGTGCTGCTGAACTGTATTAATATGTCGTGCAGCAGCTAATGTCTCCTACTAGTGACCTAAGCTGATGTGTCGAAGAGCGTGTGCCGATGTCCTCTGATGAGCTAACGATGGCGATGTTTGCGTTGTCGGATTAACGAAGAGCCCACACGGATTGCTGTGGAATCTGTGGAGTCTGTGGGCGGGGTAAAGAAGAGCCCACACGGATTGCTGTGGAATCTGTGGGCCGGGCCCCGTTCTGCCCGGCCGTCGATGGCCAGCTAGCTGTTAACGCTGAATGTATGTCAATTGATTGGTGTGGAGGTGGTGCTCGCCACAGAATTTGTCGTATTTGACGACTGTGCGTTTTTCGGTATGCGGCTGGATTACCACTCGCTGTCATATTGATTGTAATTTCTCAAAATAGCTGACTGTATTCCTAAGGAGATGACCGACCGACATCGGC
>VOPJ01003858.1:0-79966 GCA_014673585.1 Semibalanus balanoides
TGGCTCCAGTACAGTGATGGCCCGCTTCAGGGAGACGGGGATGGCGGAGCCGAGTGGCACCGGCTGAAACAGGCGACGCAGACCCGGTCAGTCAGAGGCTAAAACAGGCGCCACAAGCCCGGCCCCGGTCAGTCAGAGGCTTAAACAGGCGCCACAAGCCCGGCTCGGTCAGTTAGGGGGCTGAAACAGGCGCCACAGGCCCGGCCCGGCGGTAAGTCAGGGGCTGTTATAACCTATACCGGCTGAAACAGGCGCTACATTCCCGGTCCGGTCAATCAGGGGCTGCCATAGACTACACCGGTTGGGTCACAGTGCTGTGCTGGGCTGGCTGGGTCACTGGTGCTGGCCTGGCTGGGTCGGCTGGGTTGGCTGGGTTGGCTGGGTTGGCTGGGTCGGCTGGCTGGCTGGCTGGGTTGGTTGGGCTGGCTGGGTCATCGGGCGGCCCGAGAGTCGTCTCGGCCCGGACGGACGGATACAGTACAGTCAGTGACCTCATAGTGGCAGCTGCTGCGGTCGGCACACCAAAAGCAGCACTATCAGCTCGCCCCCGAACCGCACAGCCCGAGCACGTTGGTGGAACGTGTTTGAGTTAATCGCGGCGCAGGATGCGGTAACGCCGATGCATCATCTCTGTCTCCCGCACAGGAAGGCAAGGGCGACAAGACGTTTTTTTAAGTCCGAATGTTTTAGCATGGATGGCTTTCCGAGGTCAGGACCCACGCTAAAGCTATGAAGCATTAGATTGGTCTTCAGGTCTGAATCTACACACCGGCGATCAAATGAGGTGCCGCACATATCTACCATGTTGGCACGGCAGCAAGCTTAGAGGCTTGCTAGGGGTGTGATATTGTAACAGTCACTGTATTTGACAGGTAAATTTGGGGACAGGGAAGCCTGACCCAATATCATAGACAGTACTTCGAATTTTGGTACATATTTCACTCGGAACTTCTATGGAGCCCCAACATGATTTTTTGCTCTTTCGAGTTTTGTATTTTACAAGGCAATTCTTGAATTAAATTTTTCTTCACCTGATCTAACTGCATAGGTAGCATAATAACTACAAAACTACACTTTGTTTTTATATCTGGGCAAACTCATCTTCGCATCTAATTTCACAAATTTAAATAATAAAATCAGCTTCAAGACGTAAATAGAGCAAAAAATCAGTAAATTACTACTCTGTAATTTTTAAACTATATATTTTTTACTCTCCTGGACCAGTCATGAAAATTAAAAAATAACACTGAGCCATAGATCCACGCAAACTTGTGATTGAGCTCTTTGATTGAAATCACTTGTTTTTTCGATTGAATCATTAATCTATTTTAGAACGTGAGAGTCAAATTCTTGTAATACCTGTAATTTCCACTGATCTATAAATTGAATGAGATGAACAAGATCATTGTTAGATTTGAAAATCGATTGCAGATTTATAGCAGAACGCAGAATAGGGTGAGTTGAATCAGTTTACTCACTAGCAAACAATGAATAATTATTTTTTGAGGGTACAGTTAGAATATATAGGAGCTCATTGTCCTTCTATACTATCAGGCCGAATCAAGACTGAGATGGAACGGATAGTGTTACAAGATATCAACTCTATTCGAAGTAACACAATTCATTTGTTCTAATAAAACACCGGCAATCCGGAATATATGCATTTTATTCTTACGCATTGCTAATAGAGTTATGTGTAATGATTGATATCATTCATCAAGATACATTCCATTGGAATAAGTCGATTCGTGAGACTTGGCGACTGTTATCGTATACGGCTCTGTTGGAATCACTTGTCAAAATAGCAGATGTGCGCATCTAAGGATGATGTGTGTTTGATTGTTGATTAAACTATCGATTTGAAGTGATTCAATTTTGCCGGTGGATCAGGATTGATGCGCATCGCAATTAAAATTTGATCCAATACACAAGTCTGCATGGATCAGATCAGAGGCAATATTAAAAAGGTAATTCTTGTGAAATAATTCCGCATAAGCCTCGGATGCAAGCGACAGAACGCGGCTGTTTAAATGCACAATAGGAATCACAAAGTACTTCTCGTCTCTTCAAGTCACGCGAACCAATTCTTGGGGAACAGGCGCAGTATAAGGAGCATATCTTTACACGGAAGACAGAATAATTTAGAAACATTCGCGCGTACAGATCCAGAGCACTCAGGGATACAATTACCAATTCGTGTCAGTACATCCGATTTAAAAGTAGAAGCCACTGGCGACTGGTTTTGAGCTCGAAGCTAGAGATAAGGAAGATCGTAATGCACCTCTGGGTAATTTTTGCATGAACGCTTCTTCAACTTATGTGTTAAGGTATAATGCGGAATTGCGCAATCTGTTTCGAGGAAGAGGGAACACATAGCACTTGCTTTGGGTGCCTTGCATCATTTGGACAAGCAACACGATTAACTAGCTAAATTTTCAGTCGAAAAAAGTAAGATATATGTACCAAAAGGTCACCATGACGCGCATTGGCTAATCTGAGGACACCAACTGTCTTGTTCCAGATCCTACAAACTTCTTTACACATACCAATATACATGCTCTACCATTAGACCGATTATCATGGGCGTGGCCGGGTCTCCACGCTTTGTGACTTGGCTTGCTGTGTTTGCAGGTCAGACGATCGGTTTAGGGAAGATGTAATTTACTACTGGTTGCCATGCAATGATCTCGATTAAGTTCAAATGCGTGCTCATGAAAAGGTTCAGCAAAATAAAATAATCGTAACTAATAGTTAGGGGGGGGGAGTGTTAGCGCTCAGTAGTTGTGGTATGGAGGCAAGGCGGGTTGACCAGGAATTAGCACTCTCTAATTGGTCTCGATCGCCTGGGCTGAAAGGAGCTTGTGTGTTTTTACACTGCGCGTAGGAGCTGAAGTTTAAGACGCGGTGCTCTGAAGTGGAGTCAGATGGGGCTAGGCGAATCAAACGAAGACCCCGACTTACAGACTCAGTTAAGAGACCAGAACTGATTATTTTGTGTTATGCCTCAGATATACAAGAAACGGTATATGCTTCTTCACCTGAAGAGACAGGAAATCTAGCTAGCACTCCATCTAAAAAACTGGATTGCGAAACCGATGGTAATAAGACGTGGTCAGGATAGACGTAACTGTACAGTCTTAACAGAAAATGAAAACTCGCTTACTTTAATGTTCAAGAGTGATATATGGTATATCGTCTGAAGTAAAAGCAAAAGAGGAGAAAAAGCTGAGGACTCACTCAAATTGAGATGCGGATGTCCACCATCATAGTAATTTATGAATGAGAAACGCTTAGGTTTTAAGATGAGTTTGTGTATGTTGAAAAAATATACTTTGGCTCGATGTTATATGTTGAATTCAACTTTAAATCAGTATCAAAAATTCAAACTACTGTTGCGATGATAACTATTCCGACTTGCGGCGGCGTTTAAAAAAAAAAAAAAAAAAAAAAGAAAGAGAACGGCGAACGTCGAAATATATCGTAGTAATCTATATTGATGACTGATTTTTAACAGTGTAAATACACATTTTACTAACACGAAGCATAAGGTTTACTTTTTTTTCACATAACAATCCATCTAAAAGCTGAAGTTTAGCTCATTCATAATATACTATTGAGGTGGAATCCTGGCATATTCCTAATGTATATAGTCTCATGCTAGCTTTTATTCTTTCCGCTATTCTGACTTCTGACATACAAAATAAATATGCGCATTGTGAGTCGCTAAGCAGTTTTCTTGTTTTTGTACACAAGAGCTGACATACTAGTCACCATCGGTTCTCTGCATAAGTAAGTTTTTTACGGGCTAGTGAATGAACCTCAGTCAGGGTTTTATGTTTTACGGTCACACACAAATCAAATCAGTTCTGCTTACTCGACGCTTCTTGCTAAATGCGTGTAGTACTGCAGGGAGTCCACACTGACTCATTGGAAGGGATAAGGCACGGGCGCTAATTAAGAGTCAAAGTCCTCGCAGGTGGCTTAAGAAGACAGCGTTTTCAGAAGGTGCAGAGATAAGAGAGAGTACAGCTAATTAGCAACTTGGTTATATAGCTGAGGCTCATAACAATAGTGGCGCTAACAGCTCCGGTAATATCAGTTACGATTATTTATTTTTGATGATTTTCATTGGTAAACGGCAATTTTTGGAACTTCATAGTGCGAGTATCGATGCAGAAGAAACCACAAGAATTGAAATAATATCATCTTTCCATCGTTACTCTGCAAGCACAGAAGCTATTACTAGCAAGGGGGAGCCGGCCACGCCCATGATAATCGAAGAGCAAGTCTCTTACTCACTGGTGTATCTATGTACAAGAAGTTTTAGGTATCTGACAAGACCAGTGGTGCTCAGCATCATGGTCATGGTGACCTTTTGGACGATATATCTACTTTTTTCGACTGAAATTTACTGTGTATTGTGCGTTGTCCAATGTGCAAGGCACCAAACAAGTGCTTTTTATATTTCCTTCGAAAAGATTGCGCAATCCGTTTACCTTAACACAAAGTGGAGCGAGATTACTGCAAAAGTGGCATTCGATATGTCTTTCATCACTTCAGCTTGAGAAAGTGCCATGGTTTAACGGACTAACGAATTTGAATTGTATCACATGCAGTACGGAATGTTCTGATATCTGCCCAAAATTGGTTCGGACTGAGTCGAGTGTGATGCTTTGGGCAAACAGCCGCTGTTCTGGTCGCTTGCCATCCCGAGGCTTGCGAATTTTCACAAGAATTACCTTTTTTAATATTGCCTCTGATCTGATCCATGCAGACTTGTGATTGATTCAAATTTTAATGAATGATCCAATCATGATCCACCGGCAAAATTGAATGATTCAATCATGATTTAATCACTCAACATTACCACCGATGAATGATTTACAGTGATTCACAGGCTTACGTGAATCAATCACGAATGATTCATTCAATGAATGATTCATGAATGATTCAATCAAAATTATTAGCAATGCGTAAGTGCAAATAACAGTGCAATACTAGTTCGATTGACGGTGTTTTAGAGACCAAATGACATGGTGCTGAAGTGATCTTTGAATATGTTACTAGTTTGATTCCTATATTAGACTTGTATAGTTTCTATGTCAAAAAAATAATTAATTATTGTGCTATGAATGATTCAATCACCTAATTTTCTTTAAAGATGAAATGATTCAAATCAATGTATTTTCTGAATATTCTAAGGAGGTGAATCGATTCATGAGCTGGTATTCACGTAAACTAATAATGATATTCAAATCTAAAAAATCAGAATAAATTTTCATCAGAATCCAATCAGACAAGTCTGGATTATTTGATCAGTGTTTGATATTTTAAGGTTACTGTATTGGTCCAGGAAGAGATTAAAAATATATAGTTAAAAATACAGGAATTAACAGATTATTCATTTTTTTTACTGTTTTGGGGACAGATGAGTTATTATTGTATTTGGATAGATCCGAAATATTTTATGGCCAGAAAAAAAATGTAGTTGATTGTACAATTTTTGTGTTGCTTATATGTCAGTTTCACGATCTAGGTGTAAGAGATTCATATTCAAGGAAGTTGTTGGAAAAACAAAAACTGTTAAGCAGCACAAATTCATGGGCCCAAGAAAGTCGAAAATGAACCAAAATAAAGGACTTGTCTATGATAAATTTGGTCAGCTTGTCAAAATTACCTTCAAAAGCTGGGGAGTGATACTGTAAACTACTGCACACCAGCAACAATCTAAGTTCTGCGCCAACAGAATGTCCGATGGGTGTGAGATCAGCGACCATGTCGGCAAGACAAAGTCTCTTGCGTTAGCGGTGGGTTCCCTGGACCTCCGGAAAGCCTCCATGCTAAAACATTCGGACTTGAAAAAAAAGCCGATATTGCTCGGGCCATTGCCTTCTGTGCGGGAGACAGAGATGATGCATCGGCGTTCGGATCCTGGTGCGATATAACTCAACACAACTGTTCCTACAACTGTGCTCTGGGCGTGTGCGATTCGGGGCGAGCTTGAATAGGTGGCGTCTTTTGGTGTGGCCGCCGCAGCAGTGCAGCTATGAGGTCACTTGACTGATACCTTGTAGTCGTCCAGCTCCGGGCTGGAGACGACTCTCGAGCCGGCCGCCCGATTGACCGACAGTCCCAAACAACGCACCCAGCCAGCCAGGCCGACCGCCAAACCAGCCAACCCAGCCACACCCAGCGACCCAGCCAGGCCAGCACCAGTGACGAAAGCCAGACCCGACAGACTCGTGACGACAACCGGTGTGATCCTATGGCAGCAGCCTGATTGACCTGGACCGGGAATGTTGTGGACAGTTTTTCAAGTTCAGCGTCACTAGTTATAACAGCCCTGACTTACAGACGGGGCTGGGCACTATGGCGCTGTTTCCAGTCCCCTACTGGAACGAGCAGGGCTGTGCGCGCATGATTTAAGCCTCTGACTGACGGGGCAGTGGCTATATGGGCCTGATAGTTTCTTTAGCCTCTGACTGACCGGGTTGGCGTCGTGTTTATGAACCGGTGCCACTCGGCTCCGCCATCCCCGTCTCCCTGAAGCGGGCCATCACTGTACTGGAGCCAGTGACCAAGTCATGCCCCGGTCTGCTGGAGGCGCTCTACCTGATGGCCAAGGCCAAGTACCTCAGCGGGGACGCCAAGTCGGCCGCCAGCACGCTCAAACACTGCATAGACAACGTCGGTACGGCTTTATGAGGTCGGGACGGGCATGAATCATGATTTAAGGATGCGGCCATGTGTCGGGTCTGGTCATTCACGGGTTAGGAAGTTTGAAGATTCGGAAGTTTGGGTAGAGTGGATGCAGCGTGTGCTGGGTATTGGTTTCGAGGGGTGGCTGAGTTTGATGAAATTTACGTGCATGGTTTCATGTTATTGTGTTCGCTAAGTATGATATTTTACTGTGCAATTCAGGGTCACGATGAATGGATTGCCACTGATCAGTTATTTTTCAGATCTGCCCTATATATACATATAATATAAGTATGGAGCATGATACGCTGAACACGCTCTTGCCGTATTGATAGTGACAACACGGTTTGTTCGCCCCTGCAGACCAGTCGTACGCGGACGCCCACCTGCTTAACGCCCAGATCCAGCTGCACCAGGGCTTCTTCAAGCAGGCCTCTCAGTCGCTGGAGCTCGGGCTCAGCTATAACTTCGAGGTGGGCACCCCCATAGTCTGGTGGCTTCGACGATAGCTTCGGGGCGAGTCCTGCACAGTGCGATGGCTTCAGCTATAACTTTGAGACGGGTAGCCTAGAGTCAGCTGGCGTCAGCTGCAAAGTCGAGGTGGGTATCCTCACAGTGATTGGTTTCAAGCCCAGTGTTGGATTGTTCGTTCCATGACCAGCTGGTCCCGGAGAGCAAAAATCCGGTAGTTGGAGAGTAAACTGCTATTGTTAGGGAAATTAACATTTCCGTTTGTTAATACAACAACTTTCTGAATTGTATTTTTCTTAAAGGAAAATACAAATCATTTTGTAACTGCAATGCTGGCAAAATCAGGTAAAAAGAGTGCAAATTTTCATAAAAATGCAAAATTATTGGTACCCGAAAAGTTCAGAAAGTGGCCCAAATCCCAGGGCTGGTTTCAGCTATAACATCGAGGCTGCTGGTTGGGTACCCTTAAAGTGCAGTGACTGTAAATATCACTCCAGCGACACTCTCCCCATCGTTTCAATATCATCTGTATTAACGACACCAGCTCTCCATCCCAAACTGCCTCCCTGCCGCGTGTTCCCTGGACTGAACCGGCGTCGCTTCCGTGTGCTCCGCAGATCAAGGACCACCCTCTGTTCCACCTGATCAAAGCTCGGATCCAGAAGCGGGAGAACCAGCTGCAGGAGGCGATCCAGACGCTGCACACTGCCATCCAGCTGGCCGGGCTCACGTCCAAACTGGTCAAAGGTAACGCCTCTGCCCGCCGCCGTGCCCGCGGCGGGCAGGGAGGCTGCGCTCGTGTTCTGACGATCGTGTGTTACAGTGACGATTGTGGCGCACGAACTGCGGTGACTGAAGGGAGCGCGGAGGATGTTTACATATTTTGGCTGTTAAAGGGAATATTTCACCTTTAACATCAGTTTTTTAACAGAGATAGACATATTGTGGGGCGGACTGAGATGTCTCCAATTTTAAATGTTTCCTTCCAAAACAGCCTATTTGCTGAGTTTCATCTAAAAAGCTGTTGTGTTTATTTGGTTGTATTTTAAATTGGCAAATATCGTGACGTTTTGCATACGTCATCACTAATCCACTGCGATTTCTACCGCACTTCGTTTTCGCTATTTGAACCGACCGCCACCGAAAAGGTTGCTGTTTACATATTCTGACTCAAGGATAGACTTAAGCCGGTATGATGTCATAGCTCATTTTGTTGTCGCAAGATTCTTTTGACGTCACATATACAAACAATAATATTTTGAAATTATAACTAATTGCTATTTTTCGCTAAAACGAACGTCAGAACCGTAATCAGACACCATGTCCCATCATTCCACGTACTTCTCCCTTAGTTAAATATTCCCTTTAAAGAACTAGATATTTGGTACTAAATATTCCCTTTAGAGAACTAGATATTTGGCACTCTAAACGGATTTCATGTCTCATGATCAGATCCAGGACATTATTTTGTCAAGATGTCAGCTAGTTAGTCGAGTGTAACTATGAACCAGGATAATGCCATAATACCCCAGACAGCTGAGAAGGAAGCGACGACCATGATACAAGACAACTTCAATCTGATATTGACGTATTCACGTTACTGTTCCCCGTCCTCAGGCTCGACCCCGAAGAGCAAGATTGAAGTGAACGACAATGACAGGGTGTCCATCTACCTGGAGCTGGCCGACGCCTACAGCATGGCGACTCAGGAGGCCGATGCCAAGCAGGTCATGGAGGAGGCGACGCTCATGTTCAAGGTGAGTCAGACGCGTCAAGTTATCATCTCTGGTGTTTTGTGTAGCTGGCGCAGTCGGGAAGATGTAGGCTGTCTTCACGCTGGAGAAGCTGCCATGTTTTATAGCAAAAGTACCTTGAGGGACATTAAAGGGTTATTTGCAAATCGGATTCAGACAGCTACCGTGATATTCATTCACGAATCGACACGGGTGTTTTGTCGCGCTCTGTTCACCTGTGTCGATTCACCGTTAATTTGTTACATCCACCATTCAGTCCTCCGGATATCCGCCTCATTTCCTCATCGCCGTCACTCTGTGGTCTGCCTTCCTAGAGGTAGGTAGGTACTGTCGTCTGCTTCCGTGTCTATATACGGGCTGTTCTGTTCCCACGGTATCGTCAGTTCCCTACCTGACGTCACCCGCGCCCCCGTGTTCAGGGTACCGGCGAGGAGGTGCGGATTCTGGTGGCCAACGCCGACCTGCTTCTGGCGCGTAACGAGGTGTCCGGCGCGCTGGGCAGTCTGCGAAACATCACGCCCGACCAGCCTTACTACCTGCAGTCGAGGCAGAAGATGGCAGAGATCTACTTCGACTACCTGAAGGATCGGCGCATGTACGCCGCCATGTTCAAGTGAGTGGTGAGACGTTGATGGGGCAGTTAGCGATTGTATTTAAAATCGATGATTTGGTAAGATCTAGTCTTAAGTCAGGTTTCGGGTGTACTTCGAAGGGAATGAAGATTACTGAGTTGGAGTCTACCTTGAGCGGGTGTTCTTCGAAGGGAGTGAAGATTGCTGAGTTGGAGTCTACATTGAGGGTGACGAAGGCTGTGGTTCGCGGTGTTCCCCGGAGGTGGTTTACGGGGGTGGCTGTCGCTCGTCCCGGAGGGCGACCGGTGCTGAGTCAGATGGTACGACCGGCGGATGTTGGTCAATTGCTAGCTGATGGGTTATTACATCGTGGGTGGGTGTGTCACAATGCTGCATGACGAAGATCCTCCTTTATATGGCGTAGGCGTACGTTACACACGGCCGTATGTCTGGTGGACGTCCGTCCGTCCCATGTGGGGGGGGGGGGATGTCGTGCGAATATCTGTCCAAGTCCACGTTGAACGTCTATCTGTCTGTCTGTGTGAGGGTACGTTTGACTATGTTTCTGTCTGTCTGAATCGAGCTGTATCTGACTGCAGTATACCCATCTGCGTGGGAAGCTTTCTGACTCCCGCTACCGCCGCTCACAGGGAGATTGTGGACCAGATCCCCACGCCCGCCTCGTACCTGATGCTCGGGGACGCCTACATGACAATCCTGGAGCCGGACAAGGCGATCGAGGTGTACGAGTCGGCGCTGAAGCGGAACCCCCGCGACCACGACCTGGCGCTGAAGATGGGCAGGGCGCTGGTCAAGACGCACCACTACGGCAAGGCCATCAACTACTACAAGGAGGCCATCAAAGTCGGAGAGGACAACGACCTCAGGTGGGTCGGTCGGAATTCCAGTCTCCGAAAGATGAACGCTAACGCCTTTCAAGCTGTGTTTATGACAAGTGTTTTGGAGCTTTGTATGTAGCGAGTATTTTGAAACTGTGTCTAGAGTTAACATTTTCAAGTTTTGTCAAGGCCCACTGTTGTGAAATTATGTATATAGCAATGTGTTATGAGGTGGGCGACGTATGACTTAATAGTTAATGCGCCGTATAAAACCCCATTCATCGTCGTCAATGTGTTTTGAGGCTTGTCTGTAGTAAGTGTTTTACTCCATGTTGAGTTGGTGTCTTCATATTTAGATTCGGCTAACCACGTCTGATCCCTGCTTCTGTCTGTGTGTGGCTGTGCTGCCCGCAGATACGACATGGCCGAGCTTCAGCTGCGCATGCGCCAGTACGACAAGGCGGAGAAGACGGTGCTGCAGGCCATGGACAAGATCAAGGGCGACGACAACAGCAGCCTGGCCAGCCTCATCATGCAGGCGCAGCTGCTCAAACTGCTGGCCAAGGTACAGACGCCGCGGTCACCGGGATAGCTCAGTCCGCCCCTCTCTCCTTCTCGGTGACTCACAATAATAGCTGCCAGTTCCTGGTGGGGTCCGTTTCATCTTCAAACATTTCAGTGTGTATACATGTTGTCATATTCATTGTGCAATGAACACACTGCATGTGCGGCAGTTAAGTGTATTATTCACCTGATCGCCACTCGCTGCCGTTGCTGTTCATCTCAAACTGAACCCCCTGCCGTGCCTCACTGACTGAACCCGGCCTCATGTGTCCTGCTCGCCAGATCCACGACATGGTGGGCGACGTCCCCAAGTCGATCAGCACACTGAAGGAGGCCAATGATGTGCAAGTGCGCGTGCTGAAGCGGGTCCAGATGGAGCAGCCCGACTCTGTGGCGGAGCACAAGGCCAGGGCCACCGAGTGAGTGGCGCGTTTTTTTTTCATGTTTTTTTCACGTGAGGTGTGTGACGTAAGTTTGTTTTCAAAATCGTTACATCTGACGTGTGGCTGCCGTATGAGTAACACGCCCACCCTGGCCGCTGCAGGATCTGCTGCACTATGTCGGAGCGGTACCAGAGCCAGCGCAACTACGAGCAGGCCAGGTCGAAGGTGTGTGACGGTTGTTCTGGGGCCCGAGTGAGCTACTATGCGGTCGTAAGAAATATGCACCTCCTTGTGATGGCGGTTGTGGCGACCTCGACATAGATTTACATATGACGGCACGTTGCCCGCTTGCAGGTCTGGATGATGTTGGAATGCGCGTCGTCAACAACCTAGGCAGCTAGTAAAACACGGCCCACCCTGCCCCGATTCTCTGCACTATGTCGGAGCGGTACCAGAGCCAGCGCAACTACGAGCAGGCCATCAAATACTACCGCGAGGCGCTGCAGCACCAGCCCGACGACGCCAACGCGCTGCTGGCGCTGGCCAGGCTCTACATGCAGGTTGGTATACCCGGCACCGAGCGAGGCGCTTAGTGTGTGTCCGCTAGTTGTCGTCTATCGTATAGTCACTCTACATGCGGGACAGTACATTCGGAATCGTAACTGATCGAGTCTCTCTAGCCATAGGGTGTGTCGGTTAGTTGCCGTCTTTCTCATGGTGGCGTGGCGATCGGCATCGAGGATGGGGACATAACAAGTGTTCGTGTTCACAGTGTTCGTTGTGTTTGTGTTAGGAGATACAGGCCAGCTTGCCTCCCGCAAGACAATCAAAAGTCAAAACAGACACTTTTGCCCAGTGAGGCCATGCGTCCTAAAAGAGTTGTATTGGGTTGCATTGCCTGTTGCTCATTGTCAAGAAATACACAATCCTCAGGAACCAGACTTTGACAGCTAAGAGCCTGTCCAGGTGATCATCTGACCTAACCGCTGGGTGTGCCTGCTTCCTTCAGACGGGAGACCTGGACCAGTGCCAGTACACGTGCATGACGCTGCTGCGTCAGGACAAGGAGAACGACCTGGCCACGGTGATGATGGCCGATCTCAGCTTCCGGCGCAATGACTACGAGACGGCCATGTTCCACTTCCAGGAGCTGCTCAGTGAGTCTGACCGGCTGGCAGGAATATCGGCCTGTCTGGTCCTGTTGCTGTCAGGCTGGTGTCACCCATTGCGGTATGTCTGTAGGCTGAATATACCTCAGTGTTATTACGGTATTACGCTGGTATGTCCAAGAGTCCATGACTAGCGTCATACCAGTGTGTTGGTCAAACGGGCGGCAACACCCACCTTGGAACTCTGACACGTCTGGTCTTCCTGGAAAAAGTATGGCAAGTGTGCATGGTGACTAAGCGGATCATAGTTACGGTATGAGAATGCGCCGCTGGCAAGTGTGTATGAAGACTCAGTGGATCATAGTTACGCTATGATGAGAATGCGCCGCCACTTCAGCCTGTCTGTGTTGTCAGCCCGCCGTCCGGACTACTTCGCGGCGCTGGCGCGTCTGGTGGAGGTGATGCGACGCACGGGACATCTGGAGAAGGTGCCCGACTACCTGGAGAAGGCGGAGAAGGCCAGCCAGCGAGGCGCCGCCGAGTCGGGCCTCGCCTTCAGCAAGGCGCTCTACGAATGGTGGGTACTGGGTAGCCACGTCACAGCCGGGTGCTGAGAGTAAGAGGTTGTCATGAATTCATATCGTCCCGAGGTGGAGCCGTCCCGAGACCCGTCCCGTTAGACCCGCCGAGACCCGTCCTGAGACCCCCGTCCCGAGACCCCGTCCCGAGACCCCGTCCCAGACCCGTTCCCGAGACCCGTCCCTGAGAGCCCGCCCGAAGACCCCCGGAGACCGTCCCGAGACCCGTCCCGAGACCCCTCCCGAGACCGTCTGAACCCGTCCCGAGAAACCCGTCCGAAGACCCCGTCCGATGACCCGTCCGAACCCGTCCCGGAGACCCGTCCGAGACCACGGTCCGAGACCCTCGAGACCTCCCGAACCCGTCCGAGACCGTCCCGAGACCCGTCCGAGACCCGTCCTGAGACGTCCCGAGACCCCGTCCCGAGACCCGTCCCGGAGACCCGTCCTGAGACTGTCCCCCGAGACCGCGTCCCGAGACCCGTCCCGAGACCCGTCCCGAGACCCGTCCCGAGACCCCGTCCGAGACCCGTCCGAGACCCGTCCCGAGACCCGTCCCGAAGACACGTCCGAGACCCGTCGCCGAGACCCGTCCCGAGACCCGTCCGAACCCGTCCCGAGACCTCGTCCCGAGACCCGTCCCGAACCCGTCTCCGAGACCCGTCCCGAGACCCGTCCCGAGACCCCTTCCGAGACCCGTCCCGAGACCCGTCCCGAGACCGCGTCCCGAGACCCGTCCGAAGACCCGTCCCGAGACCTCCCGAGACCCGTCCCGACCCGTCCTGAGACCCGTCCCGAACCCGTCCGAAACCGTCCCGCAGACCCTCCTGAGACCCGTCCCCAGACCGCGTCCCCGAACCCGTCGCCGAGACCGTCCCGAGACCCGTGCCGAGACCCGTCCCCGAGACCCGCCCTAGACCCGTCCCGAACCGTCCCGAGACCCGTCCCGAGTCGGGCCTCGCCTTCAGCAAGGCGCTCTACGAATGGTGGGTACTGGGAGCCACGCCACAGCCGGGTGCTGAGAGTATGGAGGTCTGTCATAATTCAGATCGTCCCGAGGTGGAGACCCGTCCCGAGACCCGTCCCGAGACCCGTCCCGAGACCCGTATTAAGGCCCGTCCTGAGACCTGTCCTGAGACCCATATTAAGGCCCGTCCTGAGATTAGCGTGTCTTAGTACACGCTATAGTGTCAGTTCAGCAGCTGCTGTGTTGCTCGTCTGGTAACCGTCATGCCTGGCCTCGTGTCCGTGTTGACGCGTGTCGGGCTGCTGTCGCCAGGTACTCGAGCAACCCGAACGGAGCACTCAAGTACTTCAACCAGGCGCGGCGCGACCCGGAGTGGGGCCAGCGAGCCATCTACCACATGATAAACGTGAGTCGGCCGTCGGGGAGCCGATGCCGATGCCGGTGACGCCGCAGGTACCTTGGCGGGAGATGGGAATCGGGGGAATTGATGAATCAGGGCAATAGAACACTGAATGAATGAATGTATTTTTCACAATCCCTTTCGGGGTAAGGGAACTTTGGAATTACGCACACGATCAGTGCTATATGGGGTTTCACGTGCAACCAGCGTCACACGTACGAAACGAACGAGTGAGACAAGAACGAACGAAACATTGTGATCGAACCAGCGAAACAAAATCGAACGAACCATTGTGATCGCTTCCACAAGTTTCAGGGTTGGTGGCGTCATCTATAAGGCTTAGAAGCGTCACCTAGCATGAATGCATTATCCTCGACCCCTTCGGGGTAAGGGATCCTATAATACTTATGCACACATACACCTACACGTCTTATAATTTACATATAAACATATATTAACCAGTACAATACAGGGTTCCACGAACATCATTTACATAACTTCAACTCACTGCCCCGCTTTTTGGCGCTTCAAATGATCCACAGCCAATGCCTAACCGACTCCGTGGCGCAACGGTAGCGCGTCTGACTCCAGATCAGAAGGTTGCGTGTTCAAATCACGTCGGGGTCATACACTTTAGGCGGAGGATTTTCTTTTGTATGTAGTGGTTCGCTCGCCTTCCTGTGATGGCGCGGGTTTCCAGTTACTTTGTCGAGGTTTATGTAGCTTCCGCCCGCTGCCTACTCTGCTGTCTGGCGACACTCCACTTCCGTCTCGCGTACGTCTCGTGAGACCACTCTGCCTTTCCCTTGGTATGGTCGCAACCGACCACTCCACTTCCTGTCTCGCGGTACGTCTCGTGAGACCACTCTGCCTTTCCCTTGGTATATCTCGACAGCTTCCTCTATCACGCCATCAGGTGGGTCTGGATTTGGACAACGTAGCCCGTCTTGTGGTCTTTCTCACCCAATCACTCCATCTGGCACACCACCTAAACTCCCCTGAACCCAGGCAACACTGCCGCCCGTCTCGTGTTTTTCTCGCCTGAACACTGTTTGTCCCGCTGTCAGATCTACCTTAGACCGGTCTCGCGACGTGTCTCATCTAACTGCTCCGTTCGTTCTGCCGTCAGCCTGCCTGAACCGGGACAATGACAATGTATGACGTCCTGACTCGTAGCGTGTTTCGTCTGGTGTCTCGTCTGACTGTTTCGTCTGACACCACGCCGTCAGATCTGCCTGAACCCGGACAACATGACGATCGGCGGTGAGACGTTCGAGGCCATGGACGATCTGGCCGACTCGGACGTGAAAACCTCCCAGGATATGGCGCTGCGTACAGCCGAAAAACTCCTACAGGTACAGTCTCTGCCATTATTCTCACAAACCACAGGGATGTTATCTGCACCAGTTGCTAATCAAGCTCCTCGTTTGGTTTAAGAGTAAGCGTTCATGCACATTGCACACAAGGCCTGGTCATCTCGGAAGCTCATCGGTTAGGCTAGCTGAGTAGAGCAGGTTGCGAGCATGATTATAAAATACCAGATCAGAGGAGAGAACGCTCGGCCACTGCATGGTGGATTGTATAGCCATTGACCATTGAGACAACCCTGACGTGACCTAGCCTGAGTAACCTTCCACCGCGTCACGCTTCTTAGTTCTGACCATCTGCGTCTTCCACTAACCTCAGGAGCTGAAGCCGAAGCCCGGTGACCAGACCATCTCGCACCAGCTTCTCACCAACTTCCTGCTGCTGGCCTCGAAGAACAAGGGCAACATGGAGCGCGCCCTGCAGGAGTTCACCAACATCGCCAGTTCGGAGACGTACAAGGACCACGTGGGCGCCATCTGCGGCATGGCCACCGCCTACATGTTGCTCAAACAGGTGTGAAGGGTGGGGCGGCAATGCTGAGGGGAATGCTGAGGGGTCTCCGGCCTGATCAGACGAGGAAAGGGACGGGGGAGGTATAGACTATAGACAGACTACCGCGGGTGCGAACAGCGGTCAGGTTAGGCGGAGCGGGGTTTGATAGGACGAGGAAAGGGTCTGGGTTTAGAGGGTTAGCCGTGGCTAGTGGTGCTAATCGTGGATCAACCGTATGGTCTCCATGGTCGCCATCGAATGTACTTGTGCTGCAGGGCTTGGTTGTTATTCAATGATTTTGTTAGCTGAAGAGGTGAGAGGTGCGTCGGACAGAGAGGTGCAGAACTCGTTTTCGCTCGCCCGTCGAATGGCCTGTATGTGTTCCCCTGAGACCGGAGGACGTCACACCGTGCCCCCCTCCCCCCACCACACCACCAGACTCCACGTGCCCGTAACCAGCTGAAGCGCGTGGGCCAAGAACACGTGGAACTTCGAGGACGCCGAGTACCTGGAGCGCTGTTGGCTGCTGCTGGCCGACATCTACATCCAGTCGGGCAAATACGACCTCGCCCAGGACGTTATTCAGGTGGGCCAGGACAAGTTAGGTGATAGGGTAGGTTAGGGCACATGATGGCCAGATCAGGTCAGGACCGATACAGAGGAATGGTATGGCGAGCTCCGCCGTTTCGTCTTCGCTGGTGATGTTGGCAATGGACGTTTTTATGATGGCGAATGTACTTGTACTGTAGGGCTCGTGAGGTGAAAATAATTCGTCTAAAATGGTCACTGGAGGCATGCCTACTCGCATTATCAGTGATTAGTTAGTGAATAAGCTAACGAATGCATACAACTGCGCTGGATTGTTTCGTATTAGCGAGGAAGCCGAAGCAGACTTCTCGACGGTTAGCCCATTCGTCATAGCGCCGCGCCAACAATCCACTGGCCGCTTCTGACGTCGGCAGTGAGTGACGGGCGGGCACCACTCGTCCTGTGTTTCAGCGTATCCTGCAAAACAACCGGTCCTGTGGCAAGGCGCACGAGTACGCCGGCTTCATCCACGAGAAGGAGAGCTCGTACAAGGACGCGGCCGAGAACTACGAGATGTCGTGGCGCTTCAGCCGCCACAGCAACCCGGTCATCGGTGAGGCCGGGCGCCCGTCGGACTGTCAGCACGGTCGTGATCAGCGGGACTGAGTGTGTGTGTGGGGGGGGGGAGAGGATGGGGACTCAATGGTCGCTAGACGGTGGCTGTGCAGACATGACGATTAAGATGATAATGATGAGCGCAAAAAAGGCAAAAGTTTATTTGTCTGTCTTGACACATTCGGTGCTAGTCATATAAGTAATACAGTGACAAATAATTATAAGTTTTGAAGATGGTTTGATACTGCAGTGAGAGAATATAAAATGGGACACAAAACACCATTGAGAACGCACTGCGTACATAAAGGTTTTCAGACTTGTTCTGCAATAGATAATTTTGCGACGGCGTGCCTAAGTGGACAACTACTAAGTCATGTCAGTCACTAACTGCCGCTGTGCATTGTCTCGCATTTTCTCGACGTTTTTGCTGCACGATTTTCTTCGTCGCCCACAGGTTTCAAGCTGGCGTTCAACTACCTGAAGGCGAAGCGGTACGTGGACGCCATCGACGTGTGCCACCAGGTGATGGAGAAGTTCCCCGACTACCCCAAGATCCGCAAGGACATCCTGGACAAGGCTCGCTCCCAGCTGAAGCTGTAGTTAGCTGCGGATATAAGCCGTGATGGACGTTATGGAACGTCGGAGT
Organism: Semibalanus balanoides; assembly: GCA_014673585.1. NCBI lineage: Eukaryota > Metazoa > Arthropoda > Thecostraca > Balanomorpha > Balanidae > Semibalanus > Semibalanus balanoides. The sequence goes on from VOPJ01003858.1 coordinate 17,986, forward strand.
GTTGGCTGACTCGGTCCAGCCAGCTGTTAGATCTCAGCACTTATTTATCGGATCTCAGCCAGATATTGGTACACACTTGCAGAAAACAGTTATGATTTCCTTGCAGCACTACGGCGCTCGTGTGTCGCGAACTTGTTTGGCGTGCTCTGCACGCGCACGGCGCACAGGTTCCAAATTTCTACGGCGGTACGACTGTGGTCGCGCTCACCGAGCTGAACGCTGGATTGTCGGCCGGTGTGATATTCCGTCTGGCAGCACTAGTTTGTCGGTTTGTGAGTGTGCCACGCCGTCCGTCCGGTTCAGCGATATCGATCCAATGCGTCCATTTGGCTGTAGTGATCTCTGCGGAGGAGAGGGAGGCACTCTGGCTGCCTGACCAGTCCGAACAGGGCGACCCACGCACGGTGTGCATGCCGTCACTGCGTGTTCTAGTCATGGTCGGATCTAGTCAAGTTTAGTCTTGCTTGTCGGACCACCTGCAGTCTTGTGATCTGCAGCTCGATTGGGGAGAGTTTAAACATTAACACACTGTGTGCATTGACCGACCAAATGATCTCGCATATTTTCGGTTGCTTACATGACCCAAGATCTCTAGTCATCGTTTTTAAGACCTCAAGTCATCGTCTTTAGTCAGTTTGAGATGCATCAACGAGTGACTATATTACAGCTAGTCATCCGCCGACTGCGAACTGGCCCGCCTACCAACGCAGAAGGGTAGTCGGCAGTTAGCTTTTGTTTGCCGCATTCCTGTTTTTCAGCGTTCTGCTGTTTGGTCGAGTTCACATGCATTGATTGAAATATATTTATTGCACAATATTCTGCTGTGATTCTCAAAAGCAGTCAATAAAGTCGCATTCAATCCGCTAGAAGATACGCATCGGCCAAATCACTGCCAGACGGGAGGAGCAGCGTTAGCAGTCTGAAAAACCCTGAGAATGAGTCGTTGCAGTGAATATGAGAGCCTAGTATTCGGCCTCGCCTCGTACCTACTCAACATTTCCGCTCATCCACCGTCAACTAGCCCAGGCAACAGTGCAGAAGGCAGGGACGTAGGAACGTCACGAAAAGTGTAACTTTGATCTCGTAAAGCCAGTGAAACTTTGATTTCGTTTTTTAAAGAAACCCAACCCCCTATATAATGTTTATTTGCAGATGTAGACTCGTCTTGGCGAACATTTTGCCATTAAAAACTTGTATCACCCAGCAAAATGCAATATTTTAGCCAAAACAAATGGCTGACATGTAAGGGGCTTTCCCACGCCTATGACAGGTCTTAATCAGCTTGTTTTCCTTGCATTTATTATTGACGTTTTCATGTCATGTTCACATGCATTGTATGAAATACAATTGTTCCACAGTTTGTGATATGCAACAATCAGAATATCACAAGTCATAATCACGTAATAGTATTGATGGCAGTTTGTATAAAATGCACATTAATTGCACAGAACTTCGACTGGGCAGATGACAGTGCGTTCGATAAGATAATAGCATTACTTGAAAATCCTTCCAAATATAACAATCACAGATTCGCATTATCACACGCACATGCATGACCTGAAGCATACTGCATCTCCAACTCCTTCGATCACTCCTAACCCGAGATGTTCCCTGATACTAGGTGTGTGGTTCTCGCACCAGCTACAGACAGCTCCAGACAAGCTGGATGCATTTTATGGTCTGATGACACAAACCCGTATCATTTTACTCAGCATAACCCAACAACACTACATTCCCTGAACGTTTCAAACTGGTCATGTGCCGTTAAGATTCCCCAACATACACGCTACCCAATGCTACCTAGTTGCCGCCGCATCTATACCCGCACTAAAATTGGCTTAAATCCCCGCAGCTCGTCTGACGCTACCGGACCAGAGTTACAAGACAGCGGTGATTCGGTCCCCAGCTCCTACCCTGCCCCGTCCAGCCCAGAGACTGGCCTGTGGCAGCTTCCTCCCTGGCCTCCTGTCTGTGTTCGGTCGGTACCTCAGGCGGCCGTCTGCTGCTGCCACTGGATCAGCATCTGCGGCGTCACCCCGCTGCCTCCACAGACCACCACCGCCAGCGGGCCGGGCCGGGACGCCACCGCCGCCGGCAGCTGGTCAGAGTAGAGCGGCGCCAGGGCCGCGCCGCACGCCGGCTCCACCAGCAGACGGTGGTCCTCTGATGGGCAACACACAGGTGTCGTTATAGTACACAACCATAGTGAGCCTCTGATAACGCCACGCCATAGGGACCACCAGCAGACGGTGATCCTCTGAGGACAACACACAGGTGTCGTTATAGTACACAACCATAGTGAGCCTCTGATAACGCCATAGGGACCACCAGCAGACGGTGATCCTCTGATGGCAACACACAGGTGTCGTTATAGTACACAACCATAGTGAGCCTTTGATAACGCCATAGGGACCACCAGCAGACGGTGGTCCTCTGAGGGCAACACACAGGTGTCGTTATAGTACACAACCATAGTGAGCCTCTGACGACGCCATAGACGCGGCGAGTCAATATAGACCGCTGACCCGATGGTAACGCAGATGACAGCGACTTTTTACCAATTATCGGGTGTTATAGGTACCACGACAAACAAATTGATAGCATGGCAACTCCTACAACCTTACGCACATGTTCGTATTGCGTTTACCGGTACAGAGTGGCATTCGTAGCCTCACAGCATATCAAGTCGGGTGCTCGTAGGGATCCACGAAGTCCGGTAGTAATATCTAGTGTCTAGACACTCAAGAGTACAGTAGTCCCTAGTGCTTTTATTTACGTTTTTGGTTTTCTTATGTACCAATCTTATCATGATTATGTCTTGTATATTTTTCTCAACTCTAAAAAATACGTGTTCTTCTTGTTGTTGTTGTCTAGTCTACATAGTGATAATGATAGTCTAGATAGTGATAGTGTTGTCTAGATAGTGCTAGTGAAGTCTAGACAGTGACAGTCTCAGATACTACATTAGCCGGCACAATATGGCGCTGATTGGTGACAGACTGACCGGCTAGCCGGGTGCAGGCGTTGACGGCCTGTCGGTCGGAGACCACCACGCTGAGCACGGGCCGGGTCTGAGCCGACTCAAACAGCCGGCCGGACACCTGCAGCGCGCCCAGAGACTTGGCCAGGCTGGCGGAACACAGAGAGACAGACGCAGCAGGGGTCAGCTTGGCCAGGCTGGCGGAACACAGAGAGACAGACGCAGCTGCAGGGGTCAGCTTGGCCAGGCCGGCGGAACACAGAGACAGACGCAGCTGCAGGGGTCAGGCGGAGAAGCAGAAGACCCGGTCACGTGAGATAGAGACGCTGAAGGGACACGAGGTAACGGTGCCGCACCCAGCTGTCGTTCTCTTCATTCTGTTCTGGGGGATGAACGCGAGAAAACGCGCACGAAGTGACGAAGCGCGCGCATGTTTTCCATTTCGGTAACGGTAAGTATGTGTTCCATTGTGGTTTGTCAGGTAGGTAGGTCAGAGGTCACCAATCAACGTTTTACCAACATCCGGATCTCAGATCTGGTTCATCAAGATCCCAACAAAACCACAATAAAACAACTACGTAAACAAACCACTGACAGCGAAAGTGTGGACATAACCAACGAGTAGTCAACGCCCCTGGTGCCGTGCGTCTAGTACCGCTCGTTTACCTGGTGATATCTGAGAGAGCCACTGGCTTGCCGGCCTGCAGTGCCTTGCTGAAGCAGTTGGCCCCCTCCGTCTCAGCAGCGATCACCGGCACGTCGTCCCAGCCTGGAACACAGCAGGGAAGTGAGCGTTCCGCTCAGTCGGCTACTGAGCAGTGAGTGGTCCAAACGGCGACTCCGGGGCGTATCAAGAGCCACAATACCGATGCGATTGCTATACAAATGATTATAGATAGATATACTATAGCATTTTTCGTTCACCATGAAATATTTTCGAATTTCGTTTTGTGGTATATTGACGGAGGGTTCGCGTATTTGAAGAATACAAAATGATCCGCCATTGATACGTTGGTAGACTCAAATAAAACATTTCCGAGCAGGTATGATTATTTCCGAACATCCCGACATCAGCTGCGATACGTACCGACCGTGTGGAGCCCCTCGATGACGCCGTTGGCGAGGCCTCCCCCTCCGACCGACAGCAGGATGGCCGCCGGCTTCTCCGGCAGCTGCTTCTGCAGCTCCGTCACCAGAGACGAATGGCCCGTCCTGCGCACCAACAGACACACGAACACGACGTTCTATCACTACAGTAACATCAGAACATCACCAGAGCCGAGTGCCTGTCTGGCGACCAACAGACACACAACAAACGTTCTGATCACACAGTACATAAACATCACCAGAGCCGAGTGCCATCCTGGCACCAACAGACACCGAAACACGACGGTTCTACACAACAGTTAAACATCAAGAATCACCAGACCAGTGGCCTGTCCTGCGCAGCCCAACAGGACACACAAAACGACGGGTGTCATCACTACAGTAACATCAGAACATCGCAGAGCGAGTGGCCGTAATCCTGCGCACCAACAGACACAACGAACCGACGTTCTACCATCACAGTAAATCAGAACATCAACCAAGCCAGTGGCCGTCTGCGCACCAACAGACCACAACACGCACGTTCTATCACTAACAGTGACATCAAGAAAATCACCAGAGCGATGCTCGTCTGCGCACCACACAAGACCCAGTACACGACGTTCTAAATCACTAACAGTAAAATCCGAACATCACCAGCCGAGTGGCTATCCTGCGCACCAACACGCATACGAACACGACTTCTGATCACTACAGTAACATCGAACACACCAGAGCCGAGTGGCCTATCCTGCGCACCACAGACACACGAAACATACGACGTTCTACCACACAGTAATATCAGAACATACAGAGCCCAGTGGCCTGTCCCTGCGCACCAACAGACACACGAACACGACTTCTAAGCCATCCCAGTAACATCAAGACACACCAAGCCGAGTGCCTGTCCTGCGCACCAACGACACACGAACACGACGTTCTATCACTTACAGTAAGCATCAGAACATCGCAGAGACCGAGTGGCCTGTCCGCGCCACCAACAGACACACAACACGACGTTCTACCATACATAACATCAGAACATCAACAGAGCCCAGTGGCTTCCTGCGCACAACCAAACGAGACAACCGAACACGACGTTCTAAATCACTACGTAACATCAGAACATCACAAAGCCGAGTGCCTGTCCTGGCACCAACAACACACGAACGAAGTTTTCTATCATACAGTAAACCAGAACATCACCAGAGCCAGTGGCCGTCTGCCACACACAGAACACCGCAACACGACGTTTCTAGTCCACTCACAGTACACATCACGAACATGACGAGAGCCGAGTGGCCTCGCGCACAAACAGACACACGAAACGACGTTCCTACTCACTGACAGTAACATCAGAAACATCGCAGAGCCGAGTGGCCTGTCCTTGCGACGCAACAGACCCACGAAACGACGTTCTATAGCACTACAGTAAACATCAGAACACGCCAGAGCCAGTGGCCTGTCTCGCACCAACAGACACAACGAAACACGACGTTCTATCATAAGTAAATCAGACATCGCAGAGCCGAGCTGGCTACCAGCGCACCACAGACACACGAACACGACGTTCTATCCCCACAAGAACATCAGAACATCGCCAGAGCCCAGTGGCCTGTCCTGCGCACCGACAACCGACACACGACACGACGTTCTAACCACTACGTAACATCAGAACATCACCAGAGCCATGGCCTGTTCCTGCGCACCAACAGCACACGAACACCGACGTTTCTAACCAACTACAGTACAATCAGAACACACCAGAGCCCATGGCCTGTCCTGCGCACCACACAGACCTCACCGTTCAACACGTAGACGTTCACTAACAACAGTAACATCAAGAACATCACCGAAGCCGAAGTGGCCTGTCCTGCGCACCCACAGACACCGAACACGACGTTCTACACTACAGGCTAATAGATACATCGCCAGAGCCCATGGTCAGCTCCTTCCAAGCCAGACACATGACTTTACAAAACCATCACGCAGGCCGGTGGTGTAACAGTTGTAACCTATACCAGTATCGTGGTTGTACCGTGTTCCGGTGTCTTATGGTCCGGCACTACCATAAGACACTGGAGCACGGTACCATACCACCGATAACCAAGAAGCATATCATGACCCGACATTCACAGCAGCACTCAAACAGCAGAGCACCGAGTACGATCGGTCAATGCACCATGCAGACTGATCAGACCAGAGAACGGTGACCCGTGTCCCCTCTCACCAGATGGTCGGGTGCTCGTAGGGGTGCACGAAGCAGCAGCCCGGCCGCTTCGCCTGCTCCATAGCCACCTCGTTCGCTTCGTTCCAGTTCTTGCCGACTATCTGGAACGGCGGCACGATGCGTAAGCGTGAATCCTGACCTGACACATGACTTATTAGCATAGCTGTCTGAACGTCAGTAAGCAGTAACGTGCACGAGCAAAACGATACAGTAATGACGGCATGGTTCGTAGGCTGACTACGAGCCAGACCCCGCAATCCTCAGCGCACCTCGTCCATCCGACTCGGTATATCTCTGTTACGGCCTAGCTTACCTGGACATCAGCGCCCTCGGCCCGCAGTTTGTCCACCACCATGGCCGGCGTGGAGTGCGGCGTGAACACTGTGCAGCTCATGTGCAGCAGGCGGGCGGCATAGGCGGCCGCCAGACCGGCGTTCCCACCAGAGGATGAGACCACGTCTGTACAGCCGGCAGCGCGAGCCTGTGTAGAGGGTGACAGGTGACAGTGTCAGTGGCTGCAGGGCATCACAAGAACACATCCAGTCCAGACCGCCGTGGAAAGACAGAGCTGCTGGACTGAGGAGAGGGAGCCTTGCAATACTGGCGCAGTCACTGGGTACGGAATATCACAAGGAAAACATTAATACCATTAGTCATGCACAGTGGGACAAAATACTTGATATTAGCCATTAAGTACAAATGAGCATAATTCATCACTTTGATAGTTAACCTAGTTAAAAACCTACCTCTTCACATAGATGCCCGATGCCTCTCAGCTTGAATGAGCCAGAAGGTTGAAGGTTTTCCAGCTTCAAATATACATCTCTCCCACACAGCTGAGTGAGAGAAGGTGACAAGATGGCAGGAGTTTCCACATGAAGCTTCCCCATGGCAGATGGTGGTAGAGTATCTGTGACCTGTCCATATCAAAGTTGTCACTGTAAACGTCATGTGCATCACAATGGTTCATAAGTCAGTCAGATGAGCCACTCTACAAAGTGCAGCAATATGTTACTCAACCCTCAAATACAAGAAGGGTCACTAATATTATATAAGGGACCTCCAGAACATCATGCTGACTACTCTCGATCTAATAGCCAATAATGATCTCAAGTACACCACAAACTGGAACATAAAATAATTCAAACTTTGAGCAGTGCCCCACAACTTATCGATTTGGGTGGGAAATAAAACCCAACTGTGAATAATTTCCCAGTCTCATCCTTTATTTAAGAAGTTGATTTTCTACTTCCAAATTATGAATTGTGATGTTGGTTCTGACTTCTGAGTTCTGACATAAATAAATATTGACTAAAAATATATGATTTCAATTAAAACTAATGCTTTTTATGTTCAAAACAGTAATCAATATTGTTCCATTGTATAGATTACTTTCCAATTTCCACTCTTATCTCATGGTGTTTTTGGTCTCAAATTGTCCACTCTGACACCCAAGCCAAAATAGAATCTTGGGACACTGCTTTGAGGGTTAAATTATTCTGGAAATGATAAACTAAGTGATTAATCATGGCACATAATTTAGAAGTGAACCTATACAAATAATTCCCAATAAATTATTACTTCATTCAGCAAAGAGTTTGAGTGATATTGATGTTGGAGTAGCTTGGTAGGATCAACTGCAATAAACCCAGACACATCCTATGGTCAGAATTTTCATGCTATCAGAATGTCCATGTTCCATCAGCATTGTCTGCATTCTGATAGCATACAAAGCTGCTCCAACTTGCTCCCAGGCCATAGTATCCTAGAACACAGAGCAATTGCAATTGGGGCTGTACCAACGATCCATTGCACCATCAGTTATTACTGATTATTTAGAATCCCTATGACTTGAAATGTTGACGACACGTGTGAAAATGTCAAATATGGTATAGGTTCTACAGGGTCACCGACTCCGACTGGCATCAACCAGATTTTGATAGGCAGCAAACAATACTTGATGGGAGGGATCGATTTGAATGTGATGTGAAAGGAATAAAGCAGCTTAAAAGTCACTTTTACTCAACCATTACCCACCATCAATACAAAACCATGCATGGGATCTAGATTGAGTTTTAGAGCATGGGCATGACCCAACGTCATCCAAAATAAAACATCCTCGGATTTCACTACTTATGCCAGTGGCAGACGTTAAAATAACTTCCTTTGGTAAAATTGCGTAAAATGTTTTCTACAGTCAGGAAATGTGTAAATTGCGCTAATTTCAATTTCAGACGGTTGACGGCATTTCTCAAAGTCCACTTTTTTACCCCTGATGCCCTCCCCCTGGCCGCCAGTGAACATTTAGGTTACTAACTAACGACGGATGTCTTCCCAAAAACATTTTGCACTATAACTAATTCAAACTTCAATAAATTGAAATAGAGTCTCACCGCTTCGCTTCAGTCGTCGCCGGCTTCGCCCGCCGTCAAACTTTGTTTACGAAAGCTCAAACTGATAAAAGTAACGTCTGGATAAATATAAGTATAGTCGACGATAAAAGTATAGACGGCATTCAAGGGGATATGACGTCACAGGATCCGATCAGAATGATCAATTTGATATCGGTCCAAGCCATCGTGCCTAAGTGCTGTTTTTGAGGCAACATAATGGTGACTGCCATAGGGCCGGTGGATATGTTTTGGGCTGATTTGTGTGTTTTGTGATGTGTTACTTCGTTTTCCTCCACATGAAGACGAGAGCCAGTATTCTAGTGCAATGGCCGTTCGTGCACTTGACACACTCGATCATAATGTATGTAGTCCCTCAAACATGATGTATGTGACTGAATTTGAATTATTGTTTGATCGTCAATTTTGATTATTTTTAGTCGGTTGGACTCCGTCGGTTCGGACTGGGTTGTTATCGGCCTTTCCCTCGCATCTATAACTCCTCCAAACTGTTCCTGCTTCGGCTCGCTCGTAGTACATTGAGCAAGCTTAGAGGATTAGAAAGCGTTAGAGGCCGCCACGAACAGCCCATATTGATAATTTTCCAGTGACGTTCATTAGTCAGCGGTACCGTCCCTGTACTTCCAAAATTTTACTTCGCTACCAATTATATGCACGGTTCGCCCTTGGAGATCACTGAGCACTAGTGACTCTCCGGACATATTTTTGGTAATGATTGTAAATAAAGTAAAAGGTTGAGAATAGTCTATAAGAATCTTGGAGAATAGTGTCTGGAAAATATTTCGTGACGAAATAGTTTTGCTTAACCTCTAAAACGCTGTGGACGATCGCGGTTGTTCTTGAAACAAAGTTTTTGTAAATCCATAAAACCTGTGGACGATCCGTTTGTTCGAAAAATTGGCCATGCAAGTTGAATGGGGCACTGAATGTTTATATTATCTCACAATATATGGCATTGACAAATGACCTGTGGTTTTTCAGGGCATAAGCATTTCATTGATGAGTCATAGAAAGCAGACATGGCCCATGCCCTCATGCATTTTGGCCTTTGAATGAGTATTGTGGCGACGGGTGATATGCTATGGCACTTCTGCACATTATTGCTCTGTGCTTACTTTTTCCATGTGGAAGTTTTTTTGTCCATCAAAGTATCAGAACACTGTGAAAATATCAGACGATTCTTCAGCATCATGGATCCTGGGTTCTATTGTCTAACATTTTTGTATAACCAAACAAACAAAACAGGCTCAGACAATAGCCGTCAATAGGCCTGTCAAGTGTGACTTCAAGGTTCCAACAGCTGACTGCTCTAGTGCTTTGGATATATCACTTAACAGCCCTATAGGGAGGGATCCAGTCAATAAGTTGCAACCACATGTAGTGCTGTATTGCTCGTATCATTGGTCAGAACATTGATCCCATGTATGGCGAAAGTGACTTTGTTGTCCCAACGCCCATAACCTCCCAAAAACAAATAAAGAACTATTTACTCAATTTGAAGGTGTCCTGGGATCGAGCACATGTTGATCAAAGGATAACATTAATTAAGTTTTTGCTTTAGTTAGTGGGGTCAGAACCCAATAGCGATAATACTCCATCACTAACTGTGGCTGGGTGCGATGTGACTTTTGCAGTGGAGCAAAACAACCAACATCATCATAATGTTATGACATTAGGGCCATCAAGCACCATGACATCAACATGTTTTTCAGCCAACACCCATCACAATGTCAGACAAGGATACCAAGGAGGCGCCAGATGACGACGACGACAACTGGGTGACGGTCGGCGCGAGGCCCCGTCAGAAGGCAGCCCCTCCCCCGTCGGCACCGACGCACAACACCGGCGCAAGCCGCAAGAAGCGGCTGGACCAGCCGGCGGCAGCCCGACGCTCCGAGCCCAGAGAGAACTGGCACCTGGTGATGCGTTCCCGCCAGGCGCTCACCAAGCTCCGTGACGAGGACTTTGCGCTGACCCGGCTCGGGCAGGTGCACGCCGGGGAGCCGCGCCGGGCGGACCCGCGGCCGGTCAACCGCAGTCGACTCGGCGCCAGGTTCCCGACCAACATGGCGTCGGACCGGCCGAACCGGCCCCCGGCGATGCTGCGGCGGCCGGTGCGGTTCGCCATGCCCAAGTTCGACGCGCCGCTGCGTTCCGAGACTGACTTCCCGAGTTTGCGTGGTGGGACGAAGCCGGCCGCGCCGCCCGCGGCCGGCAACGAGAAACGCCGTTCCAGTGTGGCTCTCAAGCTGGACGAATCGCTGCGTTCGATGGCGGGGGCGTCCGCTCAGCAGGGCGAGTCCGGCGCCGGCCCTGCCCCGGCTGCGCCACAGCCTCCGCCAATGCGCGCGGGGGCCTACTCTGATTCGGTTTCGTGGCGCGCGCGGAAGTCGGAGCGGCGCGACCTGGTGCGAGGCGATATCCGCGAGGACGTGGCCATGTTACAGACCGCCACTGCGCAGAAAAACCCGGCCGTGGCGCCGCCGGCCGCTGCGGACCCCGCAACCGGGTCCGCCGTCGCCGGCAACTCCCCGCAGAAGAAAAAGGAGAAGGAGAAGCGGCTGCTGAAGAAGGCAAAGAAGAAGGAGAGTGAGCTGATCCTGGCGCGGCTGAACGCCAGCAAGGACACACACGTGCAGTTGATGACGGCCGACGCGTTCGAGCGGCTGCACAGCGCGCACGCGAGTCGCTGGCGTCGCAGCCAGGCGGAGACGGTGGACCTGCGCGCCGCCGGTCAGTACCCGAGCCTGGAGGAGACGGCCGTCTCCGCTGCCGCCACCGCCGCCGCCGCCGCGCAGAATTCACCACAGGAGGACAGTCCGCAGCGGGACAGCCCGCAGCAGGAGCGGCAGCCGCCAGACCGGAGAGAAGGTGGTGGGTTAAATACTTACAGTTACAGTAGGATGCTGCGGGAGCTGCCCAAGACGCTGCCGCCGCCCATGGGTGTCGAGGAGCTGGTCGAGGCGAAGGAGGCAAAGCGGAAGGCCCCGAAGAAGCGGACGCCGATCGAAGCGAGTCTCATGGATTTGGCTGAACAGATGGTAAGTGGAACTGATCGGGTGACCTACTGCAATAAATTTTTGGTTTAGCGGAAGTTCATTTGCTGTTATTTCGGCCACTGTTGCCTTGACCTAAGAATGTTTAATCACTCGAGCTGTTGAGTTATACAATACACCTCAAATCTTTTCTTGAAGATATTTGTCAAGCTTCCATCTTTTGATTCTCGTTTATAGCATTCGTCGCTGATGTCGATAGGTGTCTTCGCTTGGCAACCAATGCCATTCAAATACGCCAATGTCATTCATCAAGTGCATTTCTGACTAGCACTAAGCATGGCACGTAACACCAGGATATATACACCGTCGCCCCATGTCTGACACGTGCTCTATCTCCGGCAGCCGACGTCAGCAGCAGAGGCGGAAGTCGCACGTGACCTTCAGAAGTCACCTCCTCGTCGTGCCGTCCCGCTGGCTCGCCTCACCGGCAACCGGCTCGACTCGACCGTGCTAGTGACTAAGCGCGGCAAGGAACGCACGAAGAAGAAGAAGCCCACCCTGCTGAAGCGTGTCATCCTGCGTGAACGGGCCGAGCGGCGGCGGCGGGCCGGCCTGGAGCCGGTGGCCGCGGCGCTCGCGCTGCTGGCTGGTCTGACTGTGGGATGAGGAGCGGGGAGACGGGGACGGACAGCAGGTGAAGCAGGAGGCGGGGGAGGGAAGCTCGGCGTCGGAGGTGAAGCAGTCCAGTGGCGGTACAGCCGGGTTGCTCCTCCGGCACAGGCAGATGACGCGGGGCCGGCAGCCCACACTCCTGCGCCACGGTCTGTCGTAACGTCAGCGTCCATAGTGAAGCAGAACATCACACCTCCGAAACAAGACGCTGTGGCATCTGCAGAAACGAGTCGGTGGACTGACAGAACAGTCGGTTGCCTCGGGTGTTTCGCCAAAGACTTCGCCAGTGCTAGTACAGAAACCCACCCTGGTGGTGAAGCAGGAGCCATTATCACCAACTTCATCGCAAAACGCGACTCCGGAGACAAAATTCGCCACCGTGCCACCACAGAAACCCTCTCTGGTGGTGAAGCAGGAGCCACTATCACCAACTTCATCGCATAACGCGACTCTAGAGGCAAAACCCAACGCCGTGCCACCACAGAAATTCCAACCCTTGGTGGTGAAACAGGAGCCACTATCACCCAACTTCATCGCAAAACGCAACTCCCGGAAACAAAATCCCACCGCAAGCTCAACTACGGGTTCAACACAAAAAGGCCACTCGAAGACAATAAAGCAGGAGGTAACTCCTAAAGAAACAGACGAGAAAGCCTATACCCGCTACCGCACCAACCAGCGACGCCAAAGACCCTGCCTCCTCGGCGCCGACGGCGACGGACAGGCGGTGACAGCGACGACGACGCCCCGCCCTCCCGCGGGCCCGACTACACTCCCTGCATCACCGTCGACCCCAAGCTGCTGATCCACAGCCGCAAGTTCCGGGAGTACTGCCAGCAGACGCTGAGTCCCGACATCGACGAGTCGGCTCGGCTCCTGCTGCAGGATCTGGTCCGTTTCCAGGACCGGCTGTACAACCGCGACCCGATCAAAGCACGCTCGCGGCGCCGGCTCGTCTACGGCCTGCGAGAGGTGTCCAAACACCTGGCCATCAAGAAGCTGGCGTGCGTCATCCTGGCGCCAAACATCGAGAAAATCGAGACTGCCGGCGGGTTGGACCAGGCGGTGCAACGCCTGCTTACGCTCGCCTCCGAGCGAGAGGTGCCGCTCGTGTTCGCGCTGAAGCGACGCAAGCTCGGCCACGCCTGCAAGAAGCCGGTGCCGGTCAGCTGCGTGGGGATCTTCAACTACCAGGGCAGCGAGGACAACTACAAGCGGATGATGCAGCTGACCGAGGCGGCGCAGGAGCGGTACCGCGCGATGGTGGCGGAGATGGAGCGGGCGCTGCAGGCGCAGCCGAAGGAGCAGGAGCTGTCGCCGGCAGAACAGCTGCTGGGGGTGATCGACAGCATCAGCCGGCAGCAGCCGCCGCCGCCGCCGCCGGTTCGTGAAGGGACACCAGGACGACCCGACGCACTCGCTGCTGGCTAAACTGCGGTCAGTCACACTCGGGAGTTAGGTGTCAGTGGGTGGATGAGGCCCAGCGGGACCGGGGAGGTCCGTGGGGTGGGGTCGATCGTCTGTGATAGGGAGGATTAGTGGAAGTTTGGTTTAAATGAAATGTACTACACGGGGTTGTTTTGTTTATATTGTGTTGCTGGTAGTCGTCGATGCGTATTCATCAAGTCGGAAAGTATGACTGGGTTAGTAGTCCCTTTTGTGATATTCGTTTTGGGAATTGTCATTTGTGTAGTAGCTATACAGCGCGTGACCGAACTGTGTGCGTTTGCGTGTTTATTGCCCGGGGTTTCGGATTGAATAGTTGCGTGCTCACACTCCCATTTTATGACGCGATGCATGCATCATGGCTCCGCGCCGCGGTATGATGCAGAAGAGAGCAATAGCATGCAGTTTCGCGTTGTCCTTTTTGTTGTCCCCTTAAATGAATGAAATTTTGTGACGTCCTAATGTTGTTGTTGTCCTTATAAATGATGAATATATTCAGTTATACACAAATCAATGCGCAAGTCGTCACAAATTGCGCAAGTCATTTTATTTGGGGACCGTTTATGAAATGGAATTGCTATCAGATGCCTATGTCCAGAAATATATATGGAAGTGACGAAGTGACATCAAGTTGAGATATCTCAGGGTCGGATTTGTCTGCTGACTAAATAGCTAGTGCATTGCCTTAGTGACGGGTATACCAGACGGCCTTACAACTAACCAGCTGACCATTAATCAAGGTCAGCGTCTTAGTCGTCCGGTCGACGGCTGTTCCGGCTGCATTCGAGACACTGATGGTAATTCGACGCAGGTGTATTGGTCCTTCTCATTACCTACCCATACCAACAACGAATTATTACGAGATGGTGTGCTCACAGTTGGTGATATCAACGTTCCTCGGTATGTTGTGTCATAATACAATATATCACAAGCATTGAGGCGTTAACTGGAGCAGTGAAAATACAAACGCAGTCCAAAATACTCGGACCTCCTATTCTGACGTGACGAAGTAACCGTGGCCATCGGACCGTTAGTGTCGATGACCTTCACACACAGTGACTTCTGTCTTCTCCGCTGCGCCGGAAGCTCGTCTCGACAGTGTACCAACACCGCACAACCAACAAGTACCCGGCAACCCACCAGCAGGCAGTAATTGTTCAATAGTACCCTAACCTACACACGTCCGCCACCTTAGTCGGGCCTGCGGAACACCAGGCTGGAGACCATGCTGCCGCTGCAGCCTCCGAACGAGAAGCTGGGTGTCGGCACTGTCTCCTCGTGCCGGAATGTGGGACAGAGGTGCGACACCAGCTCGGGGCCCGTCCAGTTACAGGAGGTGATGATAAGGAGGCCGCCGGGACGCACCAGTCGCCGCACGCTCTCGATGTACCTGGAAATGCCACAACACAATGAATGTCAATGTATTGTACATACCTACCGAGAGCAGAGTACTGGGTCTCCTGAACGATAACTGCCGACATTAATGACGGGTAGACACTAGACAGTGATACACGAGCATTCAAACGAGCCGACTCTGGGAGAATCGGTAACGGACCAGCGGTGCCACGGCGGGCACGGCCGTTCTGTTTTCCGAAACGTGGTCCTGTATTTGTTTTAACTGTTCGATTGGGTCAGCGTTACACACAGCGGGATTGTTGTGATTGTCCCGACTCGAAGGTTGTCAGTGATGACATGCGTAATGTCCGATTGACGACACCGATCATAGAACGTAAGGTCGTGAAGAACAGCACCAAAGCCTTTCGAAGACTGTCGACGACTGCTGGCCGGCACGTGACAGATCTCACCCGAGCCGCTCCTCCTTTGTTTTCTCGGGGTTCAGACTGACAGCGTCGTATGTGCCCTTATCGTGGATCACGTCATACTGCCGCCGCAGACAGGCCGGCAGCTGCTCGGCCTCGGTGGCCGACGACGCGTCCATGAAGTTAGCCGTCTGTAGGAATAGCGAGTTGTCAGATTATCAGATCTACAAACCCCGATGTACATGTGACCAGGAATTCACGTCATAGATGACGAAGCGCCAGGACTGTATCATCAAGGCATCATGCTTCGCAGGTGAAAATAGTTCTGTCCAGGTTTCAAAATAGTTCTGTCCAGGTTCCAATCAACCAACAGTAAATAAGCCGTACTTATATATAATTCCTGAGTGAAATACATGCAACGGAAAAAACAAATGCCACTTCGGACGTCATGAAGCCCCGACAGAGTGACCGTCGCCACTGACTGTACCTCGAACTTGACGGTGACCTTCTTATCCTCTGCCACCATCTTCGCCAGTCGCACAGCATCCTCGGCGTAGTCGACCCCCGTCAGATCGGTATAGCCGGCACACGCCTGTGAAGATACAGCAGAGCGGCGGTTGGCAAATACATCAGACACAGCCTATACCAGACACAGCCACCAGCCAGTCACACCAGACACAGCCACCAGCTACATCCCAAGCCGCACGCCACCAGCTATCACTCCATATGCTACGAGCTTACGAGACCAGGACGCAACCACCAGCCACGTCACACCCAAGACATCAGCCTACACCAGACGGACGAGCCACGCAGTCACACCAGGTACCAGCCTACACCAGACGCAGCCACCAAGCGGCGAGTCAGCACCAAGACAAGCACTACACCAGGACGCAGCTCTAACAGCCAGGTTCACGGACCTAAGACACAGCCTACACCAGACAGCAGGCCTACATCGCAGACGCAGTCCACTATGGTGTTGCCTAGGTCCACTACCAGACACAGCCTAAACTACCTAGGCATCGCATACCACCATGGAGCCAGTACAACGCCACCAGAGCACAGCTACACCAAGACCAGGCCCCACAACCAAAGCCATGGGTCCACACCAAGAGCATCAGCCTGACACCAGACATTCTTAGCCATGAGGTTCTCATTCCAGACCAAGCCACCAAAGCTTAGTCACTCCAGACACAGCTCCTAACACCAGCCACCGCAACCGGGAGACCGAGGCCAAGGTCACCCAGACTTACAGCCTTACAAGACGCAGCCACCTAGCTCCAGTCACACCAGACACAGCCTCACACCAGAGCAGCCACCAGCCACGTCACACCTCAGCAACACAGACTAGACACCAGACATTCGCCGGTACACCAACAAGTTGGGCAAGCCTAGCGGACCGAACGCAGCCAACCAGTTCTGGGTCTACCTCCAAAGAACACAGCCTACACCAAGAACAGCATATCCACACAGCCAGTCTACACTCAAGGCAAAATCGGACAGCTCTACGAGCGAGGAGAGAGCAGCCACCAGCCAGTCAACACCAGTGGACAAACAGCTACAACGGCAGACGCTAGTGCCGAGCCAGCCAAGTCACACCAGACACAGCCAGTCAGCACCAGACACAGCCACCAGGCCAGTCACACCAGACACAGCCAGTCAGCCGCCAGACACAGCCACCGTGCCAGTCACACCAGACACAGACAGTCAGCCGCCGACGCAGCTGAGTCGTGCAGTGTGTAAATATAGCGGTGAGCACTGGACGCGACAGTTTGATGGCTTCATTGCGAGCCACTGGTCGGGTACCAGCAAAGTGCCCGTATTACAGGGCGAATCTGTTTCCAATGTTGTGATAATGAAGTAACCTAGACATTCAGCAGACCTAGCTAGTTGGTATTGAAAGTGTTGCTATGGTTATTGCTATTGCTCTACTGAAGTTGTTATTATAAGGAACATGGTAGATACAGTTCAATCATGAACGCTTGGGCAGAAAATAAAGATGTTTGCAGGTTTTTTTTTACCTACCATTTCAATGAGGAGCATCCCATTGCCACATCCTACATCCAAAATGGACGATGATTCTGTGATTTCATCACATGAATCTCAATGTACCTGTAAAAGTGAAGGCATTGTGTCATTACACATGTAGAGTCGTAGACACATACAGATACCTTTTGATACTGATTGATAACATTGTCAAACCAAACCGCAAACTGTTCTTCTTAGGGTTCGTTGGGGATAAAAGAAGAGGTGTGCTTGGTTGTTCAGTTTGTGTGTTTCGAGAGTGTGGGAATTTCGGCCACAGCGTGGTCAATTTTGGTCGACAGTGGACAAAATTTATGTAAGTTCAACACATTGAAGCGTGAACGTCGGGTCAGTGGATGCAGAGCGAGATTAAAGAGCGACTGCAGAATATCAATAAAATAATGGAATCAGGTTGCCATGAAAACTGATGACCGTCAATAAACGTAAATCGTGCATGATGAAATGTGACCATGCCAAGATAAGGAGAAGAGCAAAGAAGAAACCCTGGTGAAATCCCTAAGTACCACCAAAGTATGTTTACTCTGAGACCCACCTCGATTCATGTGCTGTCCTTCAGCCGAACACACTTGGCAATCGATCAGGTCTTTGTGTGATTTGAAGTTTGCCACCTCTTTGCTGTATGTTGCATCCCAACTGCAAGGCAAATAAATACAAGTTAGGACACATGCACCTACAGGAACTGTTTGCTTTTGTAACTCCAGCCCCTCAACTTGCGAGACAGAAAGGCGTCGCTTCCAGTGGCACGATCCGGCACAGGACTTTGATCTGTCACGTGAATAACAATGTCCTCTGTTACTCTTCACCCAATGCCTGAGGCGAACCTATGACAACCAGCCTACACGGGATTGGTTTCAGGTTGGGTGATTTCCCCTCCTCCATCTCCCCATTATACCTCCCACCCATATGCATTGTTGAGTTAGATTGGCATTGGGATGACAATGGAATGATCTAGGCATGCTAGGCTCAAGTCATCCTGAGGCTGAGTGGATACCATTGATCTTTTATTTATTTATTCATCAAATTGATCACGGGAGTGATCCCATTTACGATCAAAGTCAGATAAATTGAAATTACGGAAGAGTAAAGTATCATGAGGACAAAATAAACATCATTAAGATAGTAATAAAAGTGCAGGAAATAATGTGAGGTAAAATGATAATTCAACAAGTACCTAGCTACATTAAAACAGTTATACATCATCACACCAATTACCGCTAAAACGCCACCACATCACCAACTGGCAACATCAAAACATACAGCAACTCTGCTGCGGCTCACTGCCCAGGCTGTTGCCTGGTGATTCACATGTTACGTTTAAAAGAATACACGTCGAGTCGCGAGAAAAAATGTCAGCAACGCGTTTAAAACAGCTGTAAAACTTTCATCTATCGGCGTAGGTCGACCAGAACAGGCCTGTTTCTGCAGCAGGTCTCCACCCTCGCGTTATGGGACTAGTGGATCAAGGAATGGGACGTCTGCGGTCGGAATGAGCCAGAGACAGATTGGATAAGGCGCAAAATGGAGATAGTTGGCGGTTATAATGCTGTAGAAACTGTGATTGAATTGACTTCCTTACAACACTATATATGTTGTGTAGAGTTGAGTTTGTCTTCAGAGGGTGTAAAGTTGAACATGTGCAGTAACCTAGCAAGCTCTTCCTATTGAAGAGGTGAAGACTAGTTATGTCGATAATCCACTATTAAAGGCATATCACATGCTTATCATCAGTTGGTTAAGGTGGGGTCAATGTATTGGTACAAGACTATTTTGCCACTGAGTCACAATAGTGTATGTTATTTACAGTAAGTCTAAAAGTCACTTCAGACTCAATGATGCATCCTTATAATAGATGCCAAAAGAACAAGGATTCTAAATATATACAACATTGTCTTAGTATTGGCAAGAACAATCCTGACGCAACACTATCAAACTTAATGGCAGCCCATTTTTTTTTGGTTGAAGAAAGCCAACACTTGTTTAAACAGAGGAGAGGGAGTAGCAACGCTCCAGCGCCCAAGTCCCAGCTCCTATAGGTAACACAAAGACAAAATGGATGATTTTGAGCATACATTCCTTTGTTTGGGTGCGCAAGGCGGTCTGATGCCATGCCAAATTCTTATAAAGTAGAACATCCCACTGGTGGCTTGACGAAGTCCTGAATAGGAAATATATCTATCAAAAAATTGGTACCATTAGATTTACTGGCAATACTGTGAAGGAAACCACTAATTTTAGGCCAATCCGCATACTTGAGGTAAACCACTCTATGTATAGTTACTGTTGCAAAAAATGATCAATTTCAACATTGCTGTGTCAATCTCTCATGATCTTGATCTGTTGGAAAATATGCCTTGAATCCCAGATTGATTCCTTATAAATTCCGGGTAAATCCAATCCAGCTGCTCAGAGTGTGTCAGCAAGTTTTTGACTTACAACTGGCATAAATTAAATAGGTCACTAAGACTTGTATGATGAATCAGTGGCCGATCCTGGGAGTCATGCCCCCATTGAGCCTCGAAGGAGCCCAATGGCCCGGGACGTGCCCATAGGCGATCGAAGTGACTCGAAACTATTTCACTCCGTTTTCAAACAAAGTGCAAGTAAATTGTAAAGTAGTAGAACAACAACAAAACGCAATGCCTGAGAGCTCTTGCCGCCTGAGGGGGCACTCTGACCGGCTGAGGGGGCACTCTGGCCGGCTGGGGGCACTCTGGCCGCCTGAGGGGGTCTTCTGTTGACACGAGGGACCTCTGTTAGCCTGAAAGGGCCCTCTGTCGGTCCTCAGGAGTCGAGATCTGCTAACATAGGTGGTGGGGCACCTGGGCACCGTGTCCCCTTGAATCCAGGAGGGAAGGCAGGCACCAATGCACGGGGGCCTCCATCAAATTGCTAAAAACTGACCTATTTCATGTGAAATTGATGCCAAAATTAAGAAAAAAAATGCATATTACTGCGTGCGGTCCACATAAATCCTCGATGTCACGCTGTTTGTTGAACCATTCGTTTTGTTTCGCAAACGAACTAATATTGCCCGCCGTTTGGACTTTATTATGTTGGTTCATGGTTAGAAATCCATGGAACGGTTACTTTTAATATTTAACATTTGTCACTGCAGCGAAATTTCCTTTTATCTTTGCGTGGAAAGAACGGATGAGTGGCCTGCATTGGTGCCCTTGGATGATACATAAAGAACCTTCAATTTTTTTTAGGGCCTAGTTATCCAGATTCCAGACCCAAAATAAAGCAAAACCAAAAATCCACGTCGCTACGCGGCGCAAATCAATCAGTTGTTCTTTTTCCATTCAAAAGGTCTAATATAAGACTTGTACACACTGGCGACGAGCTAGGGAGGGAGGGGCGTGGGTCATCGCTACCTTGGGCTGTAAATGGGGGGGGGGAGGGCGGATTAGTCGGTTGAATCATCTTTTTAACCAGGCCCCACCCCAAACATGTCTTTTGACACAACTTTTTCAGATATATTGCCTCGTTTTGACGCTGCATCCTGGTTCCAATAGCAAAAACTAGTTCTCCAGCCCGCTTCAAAACTCAAATTTTGGCGCCCCTTCACGGCACAATAAAAATTGAGTGGGTGTCTGTTTTGCGTAAATACAATTGGTAGTTCAGTTGAAGGGCAGCCTTTGTGACAATTTTTTTTCAAGCCCCTTCTTTCCCAAATCCTGACTATTTTTAGTTCAAGAACACTTGAGAAGTCCGCACGAGACACAAAGCAAAAGACAACAACAAAATACACTAGATAAAATGCAATTATCTGACGACCCGACCCCCCCCCCTCCCGGGCTCACCCGTATGGGCGTCGGCTGAGGCGAGGGGTGAAATGTGCGATTCTACCACTGACGTGCCCCGAGAAAAATCATTTTGCTCTCCAACCTAAAAATCCTGGCAACGCCACTGGGTACAACTAATATTGCAGATTCATACCTATAGCTACCGTTTTGCAAAACAAAAAATGATGAAATGGGAGCACCCTCGAAATATAGAGGAACAAATCCGTCGAGTTGTCAGATTCGGGTATAGGTAGGGGCACCACTGCAATTGATGGCCCCTTCTTTGAAGATTTTCTGGATCCGCCATTGATGAATCATGAAATGAAACCAATATTATTTTATTAAAAAAAAAACATAATTCATATATACAAGCTAAAGTTTGTATGACCTGTTTTTCTGCAACACCAGAATAATCAAACAGCAACATAGCTATCAGGGTGCTGGGCCTCTACAATTGCTCCAGCCCCCCTAGACTACCCTGGTAATAACATCGAAAATGATGGTTAACCCTCGCCAGTGCAGAGGGATGCCACCCCCTCGGTTTTTCGAGAATAACTCACGTAAATATCAATCGATTGAGATGTGATTTTGAGTACCCTACTTTTGAACAATTTGACACTCTGAAAATTTCGAACTTCCAACTTCAATGACCCGTGACCAATGACCTGCTTCTCAATGTCATGTCAGGCGCAAATGGCATTCCGTAGTATTGATGCTCGAAACGTGTGCAGTTTCCGAGTGTTTGTTGTTCAGGATCATATGCACAGTAGTTTCCAGGCGACAGTTGTGGTTTCCGCAGAGATCGTGACCACCGATGACCTCCGATGATGATTTTTTGTTTCTGGACGTTTCTAGGACAATTTGTGAAGCTGATTTCAAATCTGGGATCCATTTTACATCATTACATGTTCCACTGGGATCATGCACTTCCACAGGTCAACCACAGTCACTGACCTCAGATGACCTGACATGACCTTTTTGGAATTTGGCAGTTTTTAGGGCATTTTGTGATGCTGATTTCAAATTTGGCACCCAATAAGCATGCAAAGATACTCCTTCACGATTTTATATAGATTAGTATTAATTTTTACAGATTTACGATTTGATGACATCAGACATTTGGGTCACTGACATGAGCTTAGAGGTCACCTAATGACCCAGGACCTTAAAATCGAATGTCAATGTGTTCCTCTCGTCACAAGCAACACGTTCGTTTTTAATCGAAGCTCTAGCTCAATTGGTGCCGAAACGCCAGGGGGATTCGTACCCCTTGCACGGTCACGCAGTGATCGCCGATCGGACGCTGCACGGGCGAGGGTTAACCCTAAAGCAATGGGAGTGACAGGGCCAACCACCTGGCTGCCTTAGCTCACTCTTAAATTTCGTGGTGAATTTCCTGCTATCTTGGTTGATGACTAATGATTCATGATTGACATGTACAAATACCAAACTGCAAGCAACTGGTGGTGAAGGACAAATCACCATAACACCAGAGTCAAGACTCCAGACACATCTTAGTGCCAGACTTTTCAATTGGTGATATAGTGCATCAGTTTCATCTGCATTATGAATTGCATGAAATGTCTGGTATTAGAAGGGTAAATTGCAGTAATCCCAGACACATTCTAACCTCTCACTTTTCATGCTATCAGAATGAAGATGATGCCTACAGTCTACCTACTGACACACCATTTTTTAGTGTCAGTATTACTTTATACCAGTGTTCTAGGAATGGGAATTTTGCGTGCAAAGCGACACCCTACAATACATAATTTTCCACTCCTTTTGCCCAATTTGAAGGATTTTTTTCCGCTTCTTCACTTTTTACATTATTTTTCACTCATTTATTGTTAATTGGAAAAAAGAACCGAAAATTGATCAAGTTTTGTTAATAGAGATGTGTAAAATTTCGAAAATGCTCTTATAGGTAGAATTCTATACTCTTTTTCCTGATTCTTTAGGTCTGAATTTTCATTCTGCACCCTGGCTCTAAAGCATATACTAGGACACTGCTTTATACTGACATTGTTAGGCAATATGTAGGGTAAATTACCATAACAAGATAAATCAAAATACATGAACTGATATTGTTTAATACCAACACTAAAGCACTGTGTCAGTGGGTAGATATCATCTGCATTCTGATAGCATGTTTTGTTAGAGCCTCAGAGATTATGGCGTGTTTGAATACTGGGTTTCTTTCTACCCTACACATGTGACATTTCAATTGTTTACCATAAATAATAACAATCATGTTTAACATTGACTTAGCATTTTCATGTGTCTGTTGCATTGTAATGGCCAGGTACCCTAACTATTGTCTACCTAGTCTGAGTTTACCTCAAGGGCCAGGGCTATATAAACATTTACCCTAGTCTCTATATCAGCACCGCCTCTCACTCTTTGTGACAAACACAAACAAGCTCATACAAAGGATAGGACCATGATGATATTCCCAAGAAAACCTGATTGCTCTGTCACATTTATATTGTATTGATATAACAAGGGGTGTTGCCACTGGGGCAAGCAGAGGTCCAGCCCCCTGCTCTAAAAAAGTCCCCACTAAAACCATGATCCAAACCTTAAGGTATTTAGGCTAAGAATCTACATTATTTGCAAAATATTGTTGTCATCGCTCAAAACAATGCAGGGACAACATACATCTGTGATTTAGCTGTGTAGAACAGAACGATCAAAGAATGGCATATCCCAGGTGTGTCCTTTGCTAACTTTCTTTTGTTTTGTATTTGGAAGTATTTGGAAATGTTTGTGAAGACATAGATATTCACATTCACATTCAGCAACAGATTCACCGGCCCCTTATAATTATCTACAACTATACAGGCATAAAGAAAAGAGCACTTAGATCAACATGGTGAAATCTGTTTCACCCTACATGATAGTTTAGCCTCTAGATGACAAATAGAGCTTGCCAAAACTATTTCAAGCTTTGGCAGACCCCTTAGATTTCCAGGAAAATATGTGTCAAAATAGAGTTACAGGTGTAGTGTAGATTAACATGGTGAAATCCGTTTCACCCTGCATATATGATAGTTTGGCTTTTAGACACCAATAGAGTTTGATAGCAACAGATTCAAGATTTGGCAGACCCCTTAGATTTCCATGGAAATCGGAGTCCAGATAAAGTTCCAAGCATAGATTAACATTGTAAAATCCGTTTTACCCTACATATGATAGTTAAGCATTTAGATGTTAATAGTTTCCCAGCAACAGATTTAAGATTTGGTGGACCTCTTAGATTTCCATGAAAATAGGTGTTCACAGAGTTCCAGGCGTAGATTAACATGGTGAAATAAACATAGTGAAATTAACATGGTAAATCTGATTTAACAAGGGAAATCCGTTTCACCGCCAGCGACAGATTGCCTAAAAAATATGGACTTATGGGTCCGACGTTCAAGTAACCTTGGGTCCGTCCAGCGGACGGGACCCAAGGTGTGGGGGGGGGCCCCACACCACACACACACTCAACATTCGTGGCGAAGCGCCTGAATATAACATAAAAACAACAAATCATACTCCTACTAAAGGAATAAGGATAACAAAAACCGAAACCAAGCTGAAACCGTTTCACAGACGCGTGGTACACACTGTAGGTAGGAACGAATAAAGTGTAAACAAATACATAACTCTTGGGCAATACTTAAAACGTTTGCACTGCTCCTAGCGGTTATACAAACAACTAGTGGAGTATTTGTTCAAACAAAATTTTCAAATATTTTTTTGATGTTAATACACAAGATAAAATAAATCATTTGATTTTTTGTATTATCTTATTTGTAGTGAAATACGTAAAAGTACTGCCTTTTCTTTGCCTTAATTTATTTGCAACTTAAATGTCTTGATAAAGATTGGCGTTGTGAAATATGGCGCTTTTGCTACAAAAGTATTTTCAGAACGCTAGGAGCCGGGATAGTGCACAACATTTGCGAGGATGCTGGCGTATTTTCGAATTGATGTTACGATTGAATGGAAGTTAGTGTCAAAATATAAGGCTTATTTGAAAGTTATTAATAATTTATAGTAAATTCATCAGTATTGCATTTTAGGTGGTGCGGTGTCTGGACCAGTAGTCATCGTACTGTCCTTGTCGTATTACGTCTTATTAGTTATCATTTTACATTTCATCACGATCTTCCACTGCAGCAGGCTATTATACGATTATCGTCATTAAAAAAACAAATATACACATAATAAAGCTATTAAAAATAAACTGATACTTTCTTAAACACCATGTAAAATAAGCTGACATACTAGCACTGCATTAACCAGTACATACCAGCCTCAACTCACAAGTCAAAGTGATCATGCACGCAGCAAGTTACCGATCCTAGTCTTGAACTGTGGGCTGTGACATAGCTAAGCTGGAGTGTCCATTGGCAATCACCGCTTGGTTTTATTTTTCAGCGGCTCATCATTATTTGCTGTCATGCTTTCTTAAAAAATAAGCTAAAGCCACTTTAGCTCAACATGTGGTGGACATAGCATCTTGACAGATTTGATTCCATTTTTATACTCTTTATAAAACTTTGTATCTTTGTGCTCATGCAAGCAAAATGGCCTTTCAAAGGTCCATAAGAACATCACTTGTGCTTGAGAAGTTGACCCAATGTGGTAAGTATCTGCCTCCTGTCCTGTCACAGTCTGTCATGATAAACCATTTGTATCCAATAGTCATTGACAATAGTATTTTCTCAATCAGTATTCAAAGGTTTTTTAATGATATTATAATGAATATAATTAATAATTGTCATGGCAAAACATTGCACAAACATTGCCAATATGTTTGGAGCAAAGTTGTTCTGATTGGTATCAATCTAACATCCATCAAACTTGTATTTACTCCTACAATTTTTTTAAAAATATAAATCAAAATTGCAAAAACCACTTGAGTGTTGATAATGGTTAAGTTAACTTGCTCTCCAACTTGGATATTTTTAGCCAGGGAATTGATGGAACTCCTCACCACTACCAGTGAATTGTGAATTGTGAACTGTGTCTGAATCATAGTTTATGTAATTATGAGAATTTTGAACCATCTAGCATTTGCTTTGGCATCTACTCAGTTATATATACTGACACTCATTTTTTTTTTAAGTTTTGATACTGATGACCTCATCAGTAGTGCCTTATTAATATGGTCAGTTAGTCATTATTAGTCATATATAATTACTGGCATAGCCTGCTATTTATTGTCTCATTAATGGTGGCACATTGTAGTTGTACAAAAGTAATACAATTTGTTAAACATATTTAATATATTCTATTAAGCCAGCATACACAATTATCTAATGAGCACCTCTACTGGCTATTATTCTCAGTACTGACCTAAATTAGGCCAGGAGAGCAGTTTAACTCATTCTAGGTCTGTGTCAGTAACAGTGTCCTAGAATTGTGAAATTTTGGTGGAAAATTACACCCTATTGATACTATTTGTCCACTCTTTTTCCTGAGTTTTACTGTTAATTTTACACTCCTTGCATTGGATAAATGGAACCCTGTTACTGATTTTTTGAAGTAATGATATTGACAGCCTGTGGCGGGAAAACAGGTACAAATTAGCATAGGTAATACATTATTCTGGTGAGCGGGTGATTGGTTATTGGTAGGTAGAGCATAGAACGTATATTTGTGTTGTTTAATTCTCCTTTTTTAAATGCTTATTTAAAGCTCTCTATGCTTATTTTAAGCCATAATTTTCCACTCTGCACCCCAGCTTCAAACCAATCCTAGGACCCTGGTCAGTAACTGCCTCAACCTAATGAAAGTTGCTTTAACATTTCTCAAAACTATCCTCAGTTCTTTGGAATTTGTATCCCAGATTCATCCTCTGCCCTGAACCTGTCCTGAAAAGATCTTGGCAAAGCCAGTCATGTTTTGTATTCTAGCTTATAGTGGTAAGCCACAATGATTAATGGTTCTAGATTAAAGGCAATGCAATGAAAGTGACATTCCTTTCATATGCAGTATGCACCTATATGCTCATTGAAAAGGGAAAATTAAAATGAACTCAATGTATGTAAGGTACATTCTTGTACCTATGTAAGAATCACTTCAGAACAATTAGACCATTGTATCAAATATGGTATTAAATACAAGGTCAGCCTGGTTGCATACACCATGTCTGATTGCACTTATGTTTCGGTTTTGCTTCAGGCAGGGGGAGAAGATTTGCATCATCCACTCCTGGGAAGCTACCAACTTTTGCTGAAGTTCAGCAGTTGAGGCAGAAACAGGCCAAAAGGTCTCTGTTAGTGCAGGTTTCATCAGTGAAGTCATCTGACTTCCTGGGAACATATTTGGAGCAGTATGGCACCATCAACAATCTATATCACTACACAACAGACAAAAAGGTAATTGTTTGGGTTATTGTAACATTAGAGACATTAGAGAGTTATTGATCATTGTATTTTGAATGAATTTGTAATTCAGAGTGGAAACTGATTTAAATTATAAAAGGTGCACTATATCTTGTTATCATCAGTGCATGTTTAAGCATTAATATGCTTCATTGCTTAGTGTGCCAGATTATGTGGTGTTATTCATGACAAGGCTCAATGCATTGCCAATGGCACTATCATACTCATTCTCATTCTTCCTGTCTTAACCCATCTTCCCTCTTATGACACACTTCCCGTTGGCCTTCCATCGCAGGAGTTTCTGTTCGTGGAGATGTCATCACCAGATGAGTTGGAGGCGGTGCTCCGCTGCGCGTGCCAGCCGTACCGGGACAGAGTGGTGCCCGTCACCTCTCCCCTGCTCTGGCTGCGGTCGGGCGGGCCGAAACAGCCGGCTCCAGATACCCCTGCCCCACAGCACACCTCACCAGCTGTGCTGTCGGGGGCGGTCCTGACGCCGGCCGAGCTCAGCCAGCAGATCTTAGAGTGTCCCTCGGTACGTTGTAAATGTAATGTAAATTGTCCCATATTGCTCTTGCAATGCATACTTCTCTGTGTAACATAGGATCACCATTCGTAGCCTTCCCAGAATGTGACCTGTGAGATGTTCAGTTGAGTTATTGCTGTTGATTTGCTGACACCAAGCAGTCGGGCCTGACGCCGCCTACAGCACCCTGACCCCACGCCGCACCCCGCAGCTGGACGAACAGCTGCTGCGCCACCACGAGCTGACCCGGCTGACGGAGCTGGGTGCCCGACTGCGCTACTTCACCTGCGAGCTGCTGGAGCGCGCTCTGGCCGGCCTGTTCCCGACCGCCTCCGTCCAGCCGTTCGGCTCGTCTGCGAACGGGTTCGGCCGCCATGACTGTGATGTGGACCTGGTGGTGGAGCTGGCGCCGGGCCAGATCGTCCAGGTGGGCCGGGTGTGCGCGTATTCCACAGTCAGGGTAGGATCGACAGGGATCTAGGATTACAGTCTTGTCTGAAGAAGGCTAGAAGTGATGTCAGAATGACGACGTAAAGACTTGAATTGTACCGGGATGTCAGAACGACAGACGGTTCGTATTGTCGCGATGTAAAACACTGTTTTATTTTCGTTCACAGTTCTTGTATTGATTGGTCGCCGAAAAACGAGCAATCATGTGGCTTATATCAAGTGGCTAAAACTAATGCTACACCGATAATATTCATGGTATGCCTGGATATGGCCATATCGTCTCCATATACAGTGTTACCGTTTAACAGACGTCTTCTACAGGCGGTGAACCGGCTAGCGTTCCAGACTCTGACGGCAAGGAAGGACGGTCGCTCACAGACTCAGCGTTACCTGATGTTCCTGGGGGACATGCTGTCTTCTCTGATGCCAGGCTGTACGCAGGTGAGGTGGCGGGACAGAAGACTCTGGAGTGATCTGTATACACCGCACGCCACACGGCCTTAGTTAGCATGGAGGGGAGGAGTAACTGGAATGGTTACCACGAACATGCTGTACAGGCGCGGGATAAATCGCCAGTTTTAACCCTCGTCTGGCAGGCCCTTCTGAGGTTTTTCTGCAATAACTTTTTACACATTCGGCGCATCTTGCTGAAATTTTCAGTAACTGAGTTTACAGCAATTATACGTATGCTTTCAAAATTTAATTGAAATTGGTTCTGTTTTTGTTTTTTTAGATAATAACGTTTTAGTGACGTCATGTTGGTGACAAAGCGGTAATTATTGGAAAAATCGTAGAAAGTAGAGTCTTGCAGCAAATTGCTAACAGAAAACGCAGATATTTTTTAATAACAAACTCGGATGTTCATAATTTTGGATTGTTGACCCCTAAAAACTCAAAGAACTGATTTTTGGGGAAAAATAGCTACAAAATCAAAGTTTTAAAACGTTTTCTAAAAACCAAAAGATATGCGAGGACTAAATCCATGCGGGTGTCTTAAATCTGAATCTTGTCAATCTGAATTTCGTACATCTTAAGTAAGTAAGTAAATATGGGCATTACCCAAACCAAATTTCAAAACATTTTTTTTATTATTATTGAGTGATGGCTCCCTATAAGTGTAAGAAACTCATGACGTCATTTTTTAAATCTCCTTTTTGGACCAGATACGAACAAATAAATACTTTGTCTGTATTTGCTTAGACGAAACTAGTTATGGAACATTCTTTTTTATTTACATTTGTCAATTTATAATTTTGATGTTTTCTGACAGAGCAAAATCGCTATTCTGGACGTGATCGAGTGGAGGTCATTCACTTGACCTGGAAGGTCACCCGTTGACTTGAAACCTAAAAACTGCATATTGTTAGATTCCTCACATGATGGCAACATGCTGGTGCTTACCGCGTTTCTCTATGCTGCTTGGTTTGGAAGTTAACAGGGGGCCCTCTGTCAGCGCCCCCCCCACGCACGGCGAAGGTGAGAAACGGTCCCCGTAAGGCGAGGGTTAATTCTTTTCACGGTCATGTAGTGCTAATAATTGTCATGCTGTGAAGCACCCTTGTTGTAATTAAGACGTTGAATCGGTTAATTTGGCGATGCATCGACGACTTATTAATTTTGTTGCGTTTTAGCACAACTTGCAGCTGTGATTTATGTTGCGCCATTCTTACTGGGTTTATATCACACGTTGGCAGGTGCGAAAGATCCTCAAAGCCAGAGTACCGATTGTCAAGTACACTCAGACGCTGACTGGAGTCGACTGTGATCTCAACATGTCAAGGTATGCGCCACCACGCACGATGCACGCTGAGGACAATGCAGTTTGCGTCATAGTCAGGTTACCGCGATAGCTGAGATTCGTCGCCAATCAGAGCGATGAAATAAAATGCTGAATCTGCTGATGGCGATGTGTCGTGATATATACTTGTGCTTGTTTTATCTACTGCTTTATATCTTTGAATCATCAGTTATCTCAGATAAGATGCATAACGTAGATTGAAGAAATATCTCGGAGAGCTGTCTAGAGAATCGACATTCCGTTCAAAAGCTGGCAAATGGGCTCATTTTGAGTTGATCGTGCATGCTTATATTCTCGTGCTTTCTAGGACCGGTATTCATATGACGGAGCTGCTGTTCATCTGGAGTCAACTGGACACTCGCGTGGCGCCTCTGGTCAGGGCCGTCCGACACTGGGCTGAGAAGGTACCGTGACGTCACACACTGGGTCAGAATAGGAGGGTTAAGCTGCCGAGTGGGGTCACGTTAATTCTTAATGACTTAGTGTATACTTCCATAGAGATCATATATAGATCATTTATAGATATAAATCTCTATGTATACTTCAACCTGTGGCATTGCATATGTCTATCGTTGCATTCGTTACCACATGTGCCATTACGCTCATGCATCTTCGTGATCCGTGTTTGTTTTTTGGAAGGTGCACCATGTTTAATTGTATTGCACATGCTCCGATGGGTGACGTGCTGTCATATTTCAGGTTCACCTGACCAACTGCCTGTCAGGCTCGGGCCGGTTTATCTCAAACTTCGGTCTCACCCTCCTCGTCATCCACTTCCTGCAAACCCGGCCGGTGCCGATACTGCCTTCTGTCAACGAGCTTACACAACTTGCCAGTAAGTATTCGTATTCTACGAAATGTATAATCCCCCGAGCTGTGTAACGTTTATTTCAGTGAAGCCTGTTCTCCATTCAGTGTTTATGCTGAACCAGTTAAATGCCTTTTTGGGCGATGACAGAGCGGGTGCGCTCTGGTGAAGCTAAAACAGGTTTGAGATATGAAACGGTGCGGGAACTCACGAGTGCATTAACAGTGTCCCGATGATGAGTAAAACGTTCAACAGTTGTACCGTGGTGATTCTCTAAATGCATAGGAATTAGGAGGAATGTTCAGCTGAGTCGGACAGGAAGTTTCAGAGATAGAAAATAGTAGTCCCCACGTGCGCAGTGCACAAGTGCAAAGTGATGTAGCGCCAGGCTTGCACAAGCCTTAGCATGCATGACAATTTTCACCTTGATAGGTCTAATAAATACCACACGGGGCCGATAAAATAATTTATTTAGGACCGAGGTCGTTGTTAGGATTTTCCGCCCGAGACCGAAGGTCGAAGGGTGGAAATTCCTTACAACGACCGAGGTCCTAAATAAATTATATCGGCCTAAGTGTGGTATTTATTTTATCATATGTCTACCTCCATCGCTTTGAAAACTGCGTAAANCATCTTTTGCCAGCTGACGCGGTAAGTCTCTTGACATTTACGGAGAAATGTCATCAGAACGTTGCCCTTTGTATGCTGAGAATGGCTCGGCATTAGCGCTACCAATCTCTGCTCCCGTCCCATGCACTAACGCGACGACGCAGAAATGGAACGGTGACATCGACTGGAGCAGAAGTATTGATTAGAATGTAAAAATGCTCCCGGCGTGTGAGGAGCACAGGGAGTCCCAAAATTGATTAACCCGCGCCTTACTGGGGGCTATTTATGGCTCACCCTCTCGCTATTTTGCAATATCTCCTAAACGAACAGCGATATCGTCACCAAACTTTCAGTACCTTATCTCAAATAAATTTAACACATGCTGTCGGAAGAAAAAAGATGAGGCTGTGTTAGGCCTAGCAGGAATGATGTCAGAGTGACGTCATGTTCTGCATTTTTTGTTGAAAAATACAGTTTTACGGGGAACGCTGTCAAAAGTATAATTTATCAGATAAATTAAATTGTTATATACCAAATAACAGATAATAAACTCGGCTATCTCACTGCTATCTCAGATTTTCGAAATTTACTCAAATTAAAAATTTGAGAAGTCCAAAGACATTTTTTGTTGTTTTTACAAATCTTTCCAAAAAAATCCGAAAAAACGTGTTTTAGAAGAGTGCAATGAAAATATGTAGCAAGTTTAAAGTCAATATCTTCAAGAATGACTGACTTACAACTTTTCAAAGCCAAAATTCGACCACCTCTACGGCATAGCCATGCATGCAAATTACATTTCCATTGTTTGCCTTTTACTTCTATTTGTACGCAAAAAACAATGTTCCAAGGTCATTTTGCGCGTTCTAGTCGAAACAAGAACCCATATTCATGTGTTACAACTCCTAATGACCGTAATATGCAGTTTGACATCGTGAACTCGGATGACCTTGACCTGACCGCGGGTCAAAAACAGTTAAGAATGGTAATTAGAAGTGTTAGATACGCGAATCATACCGATTTCTCAACTATTTATGCGTTTAATATCGCATTTTTTGCGTATTTCCATCACACACCCGCGCAGCTGTTATGACTCCATGACACGAAGTCAAAATCACCACTTTGTCTTTTGACGTGTCCACGTGCTCCTGTGACGTGTCTGAAATACTCCCCCACCACCAAGAATCCTCCCTAGTAAGTTGCCGTTTACACAGAATCATACCCCCAAGATAAGTCCCGCAGTTTTAAGAGCGTTGGATGGGTGCCAAGTAGTCTTCAAAACCGTCCCTCGCCAATACCGGGCGAAAGTAACGGGAATTTCATTTAAAGGGAATGGCTATATGGTTAATCATGCATAGTATCGAGTAAATTCAAGAGGCTTGACGACACATAGAGGCTCAACAGCACAGTCAAAGCATAGCGTCTCCGCGAGAAGCATAGCATGATTGCCAATGCAGGCGGGCAAAATCCGTGCAGGGCGGCAAACATGGGTACAATTCTGCACGCCCTCCGGCGGCCAAAACCTCGAACCTTGGTATTGTAGAAACCAGGTACTTAATGTAACTGCTATATCGAAGAGTACGCTGATCTGAAAGTTGTTGGCCACGGTATTGCTCACCCATCTACGACCTGAAGAGCCGAACACAGAGATACTAAGCTTGGTCTATGTGTAGATGTTCGAACAATAGCTGCCCCGCACCACACAAACACACACAAACACAGTATCTACACAAACACAACACACACACACGACACAACCAACACACACACACACACACACACACATACACACAAGCAAACACACACACATACACATACAGGTTGACGAACCACGGCCCAGTTTAAATCTTAAAGCCCCAAAGAGCTACGTTTTTCATTTTACTACAAATTTGAATTTATTCAAATTTGTAGAAAAATGAAAAGTTATAGTTATAACTGCGAGGAGCACGGGTTGACAGCTGACCTGTACCGCCCTCTGCCGCCGAGTTATACCGAGTTCTACCGACCGCTGGGTCACCCAAATTCTACAAACAGCTGGGTCACCCGAGTTCAACTGACCTCTGGGCCTCTGGGTCACTGGACAGCTGGGTCGCTCTGACCACTGGGTCACTCGAGTTCTACTGACCTGTCGAGTTCTTCTAGCCACTGGGTGACTGGGCCAGCTCTGCGGCGCTGCCGCTGCGTTCCCACGCGGATCTGTCGGCTGCCGAGGCTGCAGGCTGCCGAGGCTGGGGCGGCGGTCCCAGCTGCGGACGTCCTACTCTGTTGACCCAGCCGGCTCGGGTTGGCGGCGGAGGCCAGCCGATGGCAAACAGCCTCCTCCATCCGGCATCACCGCTGCCACCCGGCAACACGGCACAGCCACAGCCGACACGGCAACGCGGCAGTACCCAGCCACTCCAGCCACAGCCGACACGGCAGTACCCAGCCACTCCAGCCACAGACCGACAACGGCCAGTACCAGTCCAACTCCACGTCCACGAAGACAGCCGACACGGCAAAGTACCTCAGCACAGGCCGACGCGGCAAGTACCCCATCCACTCCAGCCACCACGACACGGCAGTACCGATCAGCACAGCCCGAACGCGGCAGTACCCCTCTCAGCCGTCTCCCAGCCACAGCCGAACGGCAGTACCGTCCCGTCCAGCTCACAGCCGAACCGGCAGTAAGCCCAGCCAACTTCCAACCGAACAGGCACCACGGCAGTACCGAGCCCAACCGCTCCAGCCACACGCCGACAGGCAGCTACCCAGGCACTCCAGCCACAGCCGACACGGCAGTACCCCAGCCCACTACCAGCCAACAGCCGAACACGCCAGTACCTGACAATACAGTGTGAATGTCCCATTCACACTGCGGATTAGAAAAACATATTATCCCCTGTGCCCCCGCCGCCTGATTATCTGAGACCGTGAAGCAGCCACCCTCCCAGCCCACAGCCGAACGGCAGTACCCAGCCCACTCTCCCAGCCCTCAGCCGAACGGCAGTACCAGCCACAGGCCGATCACGGCAGTACCCACGCCACTCCCACTGCCACAATGTCCGCGAGCCGACACCGGCAGGTCACCCGTCAGCCGCTCCCAGCCAGCAGCCGGGACACGGAGTACCAGCAGCCACAGAGCCCCCACACGGCAGTACCCATCACCAAGCCCGCTCCAGCCACCAGCCGACACGAGACAGTACCAGGCAGCCGCCTCCCAGCCCACAGCCGACACGGCAGTAACCCGCACAGCCCGACACGTGCAGTACCTCTCCAGCAACTGCCAGCCACAGCGACACGGCAGTACCCGCCACAGCCGACACGCGCAGTAAAGCCCTCATACCACTCCAGCCAAGCCGACACGGCCAAGTACCGCACCCAACACAGCTGACACCCTCGTCAAAAGTACCCCATCCCGCTACAGGCCACAGCTGACACGGCAGTACCCAGCCACTCCAGCCACAGCCGACACCCGACAATAGCTGCGGAACAGCACTGGCCAATCTCGTCAGCCACGCACATGTAGCAATGTATTTATGTTAGCATCTGACGACAACCGAAGAGTTGAGTAATTTAATGGTACAAAGCTCGTGTTTGGATTACTGGTACTGGAGTTGAAAAACTTTAGCAGTTGTGCAGCAAACTTATTGTCCAATATAGTTCTCCTATACCTGTGGCGGTCCGCAGAGGCCTGCTCCAATCGTTCACTACGGCGTGTCTGACTCCGTTCAGTGCGGCTAGTGAATGGGCCCCTGTCCAGCCGGCAGCGGGTCTGAACTCCGTTCAGTGCGGCTAGTGATCGGCCTGTCAGCCAACCGACTATCAGCACAGCATATTACCAGTGAGGCGCATAAATACACCGCCACTGACTGCCGCCCATCCCGGGAAATTTACGGCGCATGAGCTATCGAATGTGGTGTGATTTACTCCCTCCGTCGGCAGCGGCAGACGTGACTCGTACTGTGACATCAGTTATGTACATCGTGACGTCACTGGGAGCCGCAGCTCTGTTAGTGAGAGGCGGCCGGCACACAGGAGCAGTGGCGCTGGAGTGGCGGCTTTACGCGCCGTAGTGCCTCCCTGCTCCTGTCAGTGTAGGCTGCTGTTTCCGGTCGTGAGTGTGACGCCTCTCACTGTCAGTTGCAGCTGCTGGCAGGACGAGTCAGCCATCAACGCCACCAACACCACCGGCGGCCGTGGTCTCGGCAGCGGGGGCCCGCTCTCTCCAGCCTCCATTCGCCGAGGGCGCACCTACACCAGCCGTCCCACAGGAAGTGCCGAACAGCGACCCGCCCGCTCTCCGACCGGACAGAGTGTCCACGCCTTCTTGCATGTTCCCCTTCCAGCTGCTTTCGGTGAGTTTGGCTGCGACTTGCTAATGTCAGGGGCCGTCCCGACATCCCAAGTGGGCCGCTGGAGGACGCGGTGGATGCCAGATCGAGCAGCGGTGGCGTGCGGAATCCCGGCCGGCTTGCGTTTGGCCAAATCTGCGCTCCTCATTTAATGTCTGTGCTGGGCTCTCATTATTGGCGAAGTCCAGCTGGGCGTTTCCGTCTGCGGCAGCCGGCGCGGCGGCAGCGCGGTGGTCTTACAGGGGAACCGCTCGCTGGCTGGCTGAGGATGAGACTGTTGGCTGTGCGGCGGCAGCTCGGTGGTTTACAGGGGACCGGCCTTGCTGGCTGGCTGAGGGAGGAGCTGTTGACTGTGCGGCGGAAGCTCGGTGGATTTACAGGGGACCCGCCGTGGCCTGGCTGGAGGAGGTAGCTGTTGACTGTGCGCGGCAGCTCAGCTGCGTTAACAGGGGACCATGCCGTGGCCCTGGCTGAGGAGGAGCTGTTTGACTGGTGCGGCGAGCAGCGTTTCGGGGGTTTACAGGACCGCCGCTGGCTGGGCTGAGGCAGGGAGCTTTTGACCTGGTGGTGGCGGAGCAGCTTCGTGGTTTACAGGGGGAACCGCCGGCTGGCTGGCTTGAGGAGGAGCTGTGACTGTGCGGCGGCAAGCTCGTGGCTACAGGGGACCGCCGCTGGCCTGGCTAGTAAGAGGAGCCTGTTGACTAGTGCGGCGGCGAGCTCGGTGTGAGCAGGGGACCAACCGCTGGGCTGGCTGAAGGAGGAGCTGTTTGACTGTGCGGCGGCAGCTCATCCACTGGTTAACAGCGGGAACCGCGGACAGAGTTCCACCGCCTCTGAAGTTCCTTCATGCTGCTTCGGGAGTTTGGCTGCGATTGCACAGTCAGGGGCCGTCCCGACATCAAAGTGGGCGCTGGAGGACGCGGCTGGATGCAGACGAGCAGCGGTGGCGTGCGGAGATCCGGCTGGCTGCGTCTTGGCCCAAATTGCGCTCCTCATTAATGTCTGTGTGGCTCTATTGATTGGAGAAGTCAGCTGGCGTTCCGTCTGCGGCAGCCGGCGCGGGCGCAGCTCGGTGGTTTAAAACCAGGGGACCGGCCGCTGGCTGGCTGAGGATGAGCTGTTGGCTGTGGCGGCGGCAAGCTCGGTGTCTTACAGGGGACGCCGCCTGGCCTGGCTGAGGAGGAGCTGTTGACTGTGCGGCGGCAGCTCGGTGGTTTAAACAGGGGACGCGGCCGGTCGGCTGGCTGAGGAGGAGCTGTTGACTGTGCGCGGCCAGCTCAAGTGGTTAACAGGGGACCGCCGCTGGGCTGCTGAAGGAGGAGCCTGTTGACCTGTTGCGCGCGGCAGCTCGGGGGTTTACCAGGGGACCGCCGCTGGCTGGCTGAGGAGGAGCTGTTGACTGTGTGGCGGCAGCTCGGTGGCTTACAGGGGACCGCCGCTGGCTGGCTGAGGAGGAGCTGTTGACTGTGTGGCGGCAGCTCGATGGTTTACAGGGGACCGCCGCTGGCTGGCTGAAGAGGAGCTGTTGACTGTGCGGCGGCAGCTCGGTGGTTTACAGGGGACCGCCGCTGGCTGGCTGAGGAGGAAGCTGTTTGACTGTGAGGCGGCAGCTCATGTTTAAAGGGGACCGCCGCTGGCTGGCTGAGGTGGAGCTGTTGACTGTGCGGCGTGCCGCTGGTGGTTTATCGGGGAACCGCCGCTGGCGGCCTGGGAGGAGCTGTTGACTGTGTGGCGGCAGCTCGTGGTTTACAAGTGGACGCCTGCTGCTGGCTGTAGGAGGAGCTGTTGAATGTGCGGCCGGCAGGCTCGGTGGCTTACGGGGACCGCGCTGGCCTGGCTGAAGAGGAGCTGTTGATCTGTGCGGCGGCAGCTCGGTGGCTTACAGGGGAGCCGCGCTGGCTGGGCTTTGAAGAGGAGCTGTTGACTGTGGCGGGCGGCAAGCTCGGCTGGTTTTACGGGGGACCACCGCTGGGGGCTGGCTGAGGAGGAGCTGTTGACTGTGAGGCGGCAGCTCGGTGGTTTACAGGGGAACACCGCTGGCTGGCTGAGGAGGAGCTTGTTTGAACTGGTGTGGCGGCAGCTCGGTGGTTTACAGGGGAACAACCGCTGCTGGTGAGGAGGAGCTGTTTACGTGTGCGGCGGCCAGCTCGGTGGTTTATCAGGGAACGCGCCGCTGGCTGGCTGAGGAGGAGCTGTTGACTGTGCGGCGGCAAGCTCGGTGTTTACAGGGGACCGCCGCTGGCTGGCTGAGCAGGGAGCTGTTGAACTGGGTGGTGGGCGGCAGCTTCGGTGGTTTACAGGAGACCGTGCTGGCTGGCTGAGGAGGAGCTGTTGACTGTGCGGCGGCCAGCTCGGTGGGTGTACAGGGGACCGCCGCTGCTGGCTGAGGAGGAGCTGTTGACTGTGCGGCGGCAGCTCGGTGGTTTACAGGGGACCTTGCCGCTGGCTGCTTGAGGAGGACTTGCTTGACATGTGCGCGGCAGCCTCGGTGGTTTTAAAAAAAAAAAAAAAAAAAAAACAGGGGACCGCCGCTGACTGGCTGAGGAAGGAGCTGTTGACTGTGGCGGCGGCCAGCCTCGGTGGTTTACAGGGGAGCCGCCGCTGGCTGGCTTGAGCAAGGAAGCTGTTTTGACTGTGCCGGGCGGCAGCTCGGTGGTTTACAGGAGACCGTTGCTGGCTGGCTGAGGAGGAGCTGTTTGCCTGTGCGGCCGGCAGCTCGGTGGTGTACAGGGGACCGCCGCTTGGCTGGGCTGAGGAGGAGCTGTTGAACTGTGCGGCGGCAGCTCGGTGGCTTACAGGGACGCCGGCTGCTGCTGGGAAGGAGCTGTTGACTGGTGCGGCGCAGCTCGGTGGTTTACGCAGGGGACCGCCGCTGGCTGGCTGAGGAGGCAGCTGTTGACTGTGTGGCGGCAGCTCGGTGGTTTACAGGGACCGCCGCTGGCTGGTGAGGAGAGCTGTTGACTGTGTGGCGGGCAGCTCGGTGGTTTAACAGGGACCAAGCGCTGGCTGGCTGAGGAGGAAGCTGTTGACTGTGTGGCGGCAAGCGTCGGTTGGTTTACAGGAGGACCGCTGCTGGCTGGCTTGAGGAGGACCTGTTTGACTTGTGGCGGCAGCTCGGTGGTTTACAGGGGAGCCGCCGCTGGCTGGCTGCGGAGGAAACTATTGACTTGTGTGGCGGCAGCTCGGTTGGTTTACAAGGGGACCGTCCGCTGGCCTGGCCTGAGGAGGAGCTGTTTGACTGTGTGGGCGGCTAGCTCGGAGGTTTACAGGGGACCGCCGCTGGCTGGCTGAGGAGGAGCTGTGGACTGTGCGGCGGCAGCTCGGTGGTTTACAGGAGACCGCCGCTGGCTGGCTGAGGAGGAGCTGATGCCTGCGTGGCCAACAGCGGCAGACGAGCCACTCGCTCCCTCTGCGCCGGCGTCGAGGTAAATTAGATCGAGTTCGTTGTCAGAAGGTAGAAGACACCGCTGCCGACGGCGGTCCAATGATGCATCACAGCTCGGCTTTTTCCGCCTTCACGGTAATTTGCTGACTACGCTGTGAGCTCGACTATTCAGTCGTTAAATGCAAATGAATGCAGAACGTTGAAACTCGATTATATGGACGCAGATTGTGACGACAGCTTTTCAAAGCACGGTATAGATCGAGCGTTGGGTTTTATTATTGCGCGCCACGCCATCAAACTTCCGAGCTACACTGCTTTCCAAGGAATCAGTGGTGGATAGATAGGTACTCGGTGGTGGAAGGTTGACGCAACAGAGAAACACCGGCAGTTATTATCACCCGCGGTAAAGCAAAACAACATTGCTAACATAACAATCGATATTTTTGACTGCTTTTCGCTTGTAGTAATACATAACACTTACACACATAAATAAAAGGTAATAGTAAAGCAATCATGACACAATGTTAGACGAATTGCTGCATCTGCTCCATACCCAGCATTTCCACTATATTCGACCATAGCCCTGTCAAAGAGTTAGCCAAGGCCCGGCGGCAGTGCAGATGTCCTCAATATCCACACCCTTGATCACGCGGCGGCCAAGTTTGCGGCCAAGTTGTGTCATCCATCATGTGCGCGTCTCGGGGGTAGCGGGCCGCTGCCGAGGCCACCACTGTGCCGCCGCCGGCATAAATATCGGCCCCGAGTTGTGTGGCAGTTATATCGGCGGTGGTGGAGCAGGCCGCCTGCTGGTGCCGGCCCGGTTTGTGGAACAGACACAGGCCGGTCTGCCGCGCAGGAAAACACACACTGGCGAGGCGTCGACTGCTCCCCCCTCCCCACCCCCCACATCCGACTGGAGGCTGAGTGAAGTAACGCCACCGTGGCCCATCCGGCCCCGTTTCCGAGAATCAACGTCAGCAAAAACATGGTGTGCTGAATTCAGGGGTCATTTGGCAGATAAATGGCGAGACACCCACCACTGCCAGTTGTGTGAGAATTCTACCTCTGACACGGGACACAAGCGGACTGCAAACCACTGCCAAATTGTGTGAGAATTATCCTCTGACACGGGACACAAGCGGACTGCAAACCACTGCTAGTTTGGAGATTGCTCAGCTCGAACACCGGGACAGACAAGCGGACTGCAAACCAACTGCTAGTTGGTGTGAAAATTCTGCCTCTGCACGGGAACCAGCAAGCGGACTACTAAACCACTGCTTGTTGAGTGAGAATTCTCCTCCTGACACGGGACACAAGCGGAACTGCAAACCGCTGCTAGTTGTGTGAGAATTCTCCCTGACAAGGGCACAAGAGGACTGCAAACGCAACCTGCCATTGTGTGTGAATTATCTCTGACCACGGGACACAAGCGGACTGCAAACCACTGCTAGTTGTGTGAGAATTCTCCTCTGACACGGGACACAAGCGGACTACAAACCACTGCTAGTTGTGTGAGAATTCTCCTCTGACACGGGACACAAGCGGACTGCAAACCACTGCTTAGTTGTGTGATAATTCTCCTCTGACACGGGACACAAGCGGACTGCAAACCACTGCCAGTTGTGTGAGAATTTTCCTCTGACACGGGACACAAGCGGACTGCAATAGGCGTCATGCTGTCACAAAATCAAACACCAGTTCAGCGAGCGATGATCCCATGATCATATATCTGGCTCGATTCCCATAAATCTAACCATTCCAAACATCACAGCATGTCAGGGACAGCAATGTTCTGCCAATCCATCGCTCTGACAGTGCCCTGCGCCGTTTGCCTCCCTGCACCGCATGTCAAGCTACGGATGGCTCCCGCGGCGCTCTCCGCGCTGGGCCAGCGCACAGCATATTGCCACCGCGCCGCCGGCCTTATCCGTTCCTCCGGTATGCAATATCGGCGGTGTGCCGCCGGCAGCCGACACGCAGCCGGCCGACA
The DNA here is from genome assembly GCA_014673585.1 of Semibalanus balanoides. Lineage (NCBI taxonomy): Eukaryota > Metazoa > Arthropoda > Thecostraca > Balanomorpha > Balanidae > Semibalanus > Semibalanus balanoides. Next base: position 59,672 of record VOPJ01003858.1, read on the forward strand.
GTCGACACAAATCGACAGACATGGCGCATCAGTGTCGGCCGAGACAGGCGGCGCGTCGGAGAACTGCCGGCCACCGTCCGTCCTTCTGTCCTTCTGTCCGTTCTTCTGTCCGCTCAGAGCCAACCGGCCGACTGCTGTCCGAACTCCGAGGCCTGAGACCGCCACCCCCTGCAGACTGCTGTCCGAACTCCGAGGTCTGAGACCGCCACCCCCTGCAGACTGCTGTCCGAACTCCGAGGCCTGAGACCGCCACCCCCGGCAGACTGCTGTCCGAACTCCGAGGCCTGTGACCGCCACCCCATGACGACAGCTGTCGGTTACCGCTGCCTCCTTCCGACTGTTGACCGAAGCCTGAAGCTGGCTGTCTGAATCCTGAGGGTGGCTGTCCGAAGCCTGAGGTTGGCTGTCCGAAGCAGGCGGCTGACTGTCCTGAGTAGGCGGACACCGGACAGGCAGGCTTTGCTTCTTAAACAGGCTCCCGCCAGCACCAACAAAATAGACGGCTCACGGCTGGTACCACTTATCATCCACAGTTAACAGGTCCTATCTCGCATCGGAATAACAGTCGGCTGATTAGGTGAATGACTATTAGTAGAGTAGGTTTAGGTTAAAGGGAATATAGCACTTGGGCAAAGTATGTAGAATGATGAAGAAGAATGCCGCTGATTTTACGGTCCTGCATTCATTTTTGCGAAAAAAGTCAGAATTGTTTGTAATTTGAAAAATATGTAATATGTTTAAACATGTGACGTCACATACCAATCTTGCGTCATCCAAAAGCGAGTTGTGGTCGCCACATAGGAGGCATCGAACGGGCAAACTTTGCGCCCGCCCAGTGGACAGCTGCTGTGCCGGCACCGCACGATGGGTGCAACGGTAGGCGTGAAAACGCGACTGGCTGGTCGATAAATGCCGGCGCTCGCTCGCCGCCAGGTAGGGACGTGGGGGCAACGATACGTGAACCACTAGTGTGCCGCAGCGCCTGACCGACCGTCGGTGGCGTCGGGGCGGACGCAAGGTCCACTGAAATACTGGGCGGACGGTTTCAAAAAGGAAGTGCGGTGGCAAATCACAGTGGAGTAACTACTGAATGACGTCATGCGAAACGTCACGGGATTTTGTGACGTTGAAATATGACCCACATATGACCCAACGGTTTTTGCGTTTGAAACTCAAGCAAACTAGGTCGCTTTGGAGGGAAAATCTCGGCATTTGGGGGTTTCGCAGCACATCCCGACAATCTGGCTATCTCAGTAAAAATAATGTTTAAAGGTGCTTTATTCCCTTTAATAACCGCCTTGCGCATCTCGCTGCCATTATTGGTTCGGAAATAAAGGAGGTAAAAAAAACACACACAGACCCAGCCCAATGAACCGTTCGGCTGGACCGAGAGAGAGTTAATGGCTAATGTGCTCGCAGTAATGAAAGAGTGAGACTGTAATCATCCCTCTGTTCTTTCAATTTGAGTGATTCTGGATAAATGAAGTAATGGCTAAATTAATAAAAAAAAAATGTTTTATAGACCAGTATCATAACTCCAGAAGACCGATGTGAGAAGACACACTTCCTGTAATTTAGAACTTAGAACCAGCTCAGGTACTCCAACAATGTTACATGCATTTAGCTTATTGAATCAAAGACAACGACTTCATCATAAACGGAGTAGCAGTGTATTTATGTCTCTTCACCGTTCCTCCAGCGCGAGCAGCGCGCCGTTCCTCCAGCGGGTGGGTGCGCTGGCACATTGTTTCTGCGGAGGAAGCCGCTACAGTATTGCCATTATTGCATTCTGGCTGACTCCGAGCTCAAACACAAAATAATGCGCCGTATTCTCTGAACTAGAGGCGAAAACATTCCTGACAGATCAATTTGTCAGAACTGATTCAGTGCTGGATCGACGCAGCAGAGTTGTTATGCAAATGTAATTATTTAAATCAGGAAGCGGCGGAAAATGCTGTCAAGTCAAATGGAAGCGGCCATTGAGAGAGAGAGAAAGAGAGAGAGAGAGAGAGAGAGAGAGAGAGAGAGAGAGAGAGAAGAGAGAGAAGAGAGAGAGAGAGAGAGTGAGAAGAGAGAGAGAGGAGAGAGAGAGAGAGAGAGAGAGGAGATAAGAGAGAGAGAGAGAGAGAGAGAGAGGAGAGCGAGAGAGAGAGCGAGAGTAGAGCGGAGAGAGGCGAGAGAGAGCGAGAGAGAGCGAGAGAGGAGCGAGAGAGATGCGAGAGAGAGCGAGAAGAGAGCAAGAGAGAGCGAGAAGAGTCGAGAGAGAAAGCGAGAGAGAGCAAGAGAGAGCGAGAGAGAGGCGAGAGAGAGTTGAGAGAGAGCGAGAGAGAGAGCGAGAGAGAGCGGAGAGAGCGAGAGAGAGCGAGAGAGAGCGGAGAGAGAGCGAGAGGAGCGAGAGAGATGCGAGAGAGAGGCGAGAGAGAGCGAAGGAGAGCGAGAGAGAGCGAAGAAGAGGAGCGAGAGAAGAGCGAGAAAGAGAGCGAGAGAGAGCGAGAGAGAGCGAGAAGATCGGAGAGACGGAGAGACGGAGAGCGGAGAGACGGAGAGACGGAGAGACGGGAGAGACGGAGAGACGGAGAGACGGAGAGACGGAGAGAACCGGAGAAGACGGAGAGACGGAGAGACAGGAGAGGCCCTAGGTCGGCATGTGGGGACTCTCTAGTAGCCGAGGGGCCCTCTGTGGCCGCCTGATTGAGCCCTCGATCAGCTTAAGGTGGCCCTTGGTCGACCTGGTCAGTCGCAGTCGGCATGAGGGCACCTTAAGGGGCCCTCTGACGGCCTGAGGGGGAAGATCAGCCTGAGGGCTCCTCTGTCGGCCTGAGGTAGCCCTCAGTCGGCAGCAGGAGGGGGTCCTCTCTCGACCTCAGCCCTCAGGGGGCCTCTGGTGGCTTGTTGGGTCCCTCAGCCAAGTTAAGGTGGCTTTTGTCAGGTCCTGGCCTGAGGAGACCCTCTGTTTGTCCGAGGGTCTTTAAGGAGCCCCAGTCGGCCGGCCTGAAGGGTTTATCATCGTCTTGAGGGGTCCTCTGCCGGTCTGAGCGAGCCCTTCACCAAATTAAGGAGACTCTTACCCAGTCTGTAGTGGCTACAGCCTACACCCAGAATAAGAAGTCAAAATCGTGTTAGGAAAGCTAAAATATGTAGAAGGCCCTGCGTTCATGGGGGCATGATATATGTGCGAGGGGGCCCATATATCACTGACCGCGGGTAATTGGCAATACAAATGGTCTTTCGTCACTCGCCTGGTTCTGGTTCTAGTATGGTTCCGCAAATCCAGCATAATAAGGTAAATGCATCTGTACCTCCCCTACTCCAAGAATAAGTTATTTGGTTCCATCCATTATCATTTCTTGAGAAAATCAACGAATTGTGGCGTTTTTCCTCATAATTCGAATTACTCTATTCTATGTACTATGTATGGCTTATAGCGAGTTCTCCCCCAGCTTTAAAACCTTGGCTTAGCCAATGCCTATGGGCTGAACAGTAGGTATCACATGTAGTGGAGTGGTCCTCAAAAATAAGAAACCAGGCCGTGCCTCCGGTCATTGACAGCGGTCAGACGGTCCGGAGCCCGCGTGCTGAATGCGCGGCGTCTCCAATAAATTAAGCCTATTTTGGGGCAAATAATTCCTTCAGATTATATTATTAGAATGGTCTTGGCAATGCGGTGACAGCAATTACAGAACATGGCAAACAGACCTTCAATACAAACATGGTGAACTTACAAAGGGGCCGCCCGAAATCATGCAGAAGAGGAAAAAATAGTGAACAAGCAAATTCACGTTTCTTCTCTTTTTTTTTTTTTTTTGGGGGGGGGGATTATCCAATGCTTAGGGGCCACTTTGGTGTGCCCTCCCCCCGTCGCAAAAATAACTGGCTGCGTTCCCTGTGCACAGAAGACGTAAAATAGATAAAGGAGAAGGTATGCGAAGTTTCACGTTGGTAGCATTGTTAAAATATGTTTTGCGTCATTGCGATAGATCGTCAGGGGAGGGCATTATTCGCCCCCCCCCCCAGTCAATAGCGGGTTAAGGAGAAGTTGGGTTGTCAGTTGGATGTTAAATAATGTTGATGGACAGGAAATAACTTGTTCTAATACACTTCCGTGATTAAACTTCAATGAAATCATCAAATAGCAACTATATATAACAAATCAGCATGTTTTAAGCTACTGGTCTTTTAAGGTGGGAACTAGGAGAAACAAACTACCATAGAATGACATCAGCCCTATCCGTGTCCCTATAGCCACGTACTCCACAGCCTTATAGGGTCTCCGTTCCAGCTCATCAGGCCAGACTCAGTTCGTAAAGGCCTCGCGAGCTCCAACCTTCATTTCAGCCATGACAGCGCTATAAATCGCCGCACATTGCGATGGTGCCGAGCGGCGCGGCGGCCACTGCACCGGTCGACTCCTGGGGAGGCGCCTGCCACTAGCGGGGATCATGTGTCATCGGCGACGCGTGCACGCCAGCGTTAGTTTCGAGCGGCTCCTCTCATTCGGTTCGGCTCATTACGCTAACCCCAGACCAGCCCCGCGGCTCCCTCCCCCTTCTCCCGATGCAGGGTTAGATAAGCCGTGGTGAATTCAGCCCAGAAACACTCGCGCGTAAAATGAGTTGATTTACGTACTTCCATCGGCGGGGAAGGCAACTTTATTCTAGTTTTAGGATGGTAGCTAAAAGCAGCCCACTTAAGAGTTCTCACTTGATCTTATATTGATGAAAAATGATATGAGATCCGGACATTCGCATTGAGAAAGGAGATATCGCATGTCAGTGTGAGTGCACATTCAGCCGTAAGATCATTTTCTGCAGCATATATCAAAAGTGAGGCTGAGTCGCCCTTCATTAGAATCTGAGCAAAGCAGGCAGTGATCACGCTGAATCAGATTGGAAACTCAGATGCATATATGTACGCAGTAGACAGTTTGACATTCAGAGTATCGCACCCCGAAGTCAAAGTCCAACAAATCTCAACATTAGTACATGTTTTAACACACAACACTGCGTCTGCCTCCCACGTATTTACGGATTTTCACGTATTTTCCTGCTAGTTGTTTCACTTGAACATCATGCAACTCCATCTGTCAGTATTAGGAGCGCTGGGACCGTTCGGTTTCTATCAGTCGTGGTTGGTTATTCCCACCTGACATGCAGGCGAGGCCGGGAGCACGTCAAGTGCCCCGTTCTGGTGTGAGGCCGGTAGGCAGCATACGTCAGTTTGGCGTAGGTCGTTCAGGATAGTGCTGTCTGGTGTGGCGGGTAGCATTATAGTGCCCGTCTGGTTGGGGCCGGTTAGCTGTCATAGTGCTCATCTTGGGCGTAGCAGGTCATATGCCCTTCTGGTATGGGCCGTAGACAGGGTGCTGTGCCCGTCGTGGTGTGGCCCGGTAGGAAAGCCATGTGCCAGTCTATGTGGCCGGAGCAGTACATATAGTGCCCGTCTGGTGTGGCCGTAGCGCCATATAGTCCCGTCTGGTGTTGGGCCGGTAGCAGGTCATAGTGCCGTCTGGTGTGGCCGGTAGCAGTTCAGTAAGTGCCCGCTGGTATGGCCCGAGCAGTCATAGTGCCCGTCTGGTGTGGGCCGGTAGCAGGTCATAGTCGCTGTGTGGGCGGTAGCAGGTCATATATGCCTTCTGTGTGGGCGGTAGCAGGGCCAATGTGCCCGTCTGGTGTGGGCCCGTAGCTGGTATAGTGCCGCTGGTTGTGGGCCGGTAGCATGTTCATATAGTCCCGTCTGTATGGGCCGGTAGCGGTCATAGTGCCCGTTCTGGTGTGGACCAGTAGCAGGTCATATAGTGCCCGTCTGCTGTGGGCCGTAAGCAGGTTTCCATAGTTCCGTCTGGGTGGGCCGTAGCAGGTATATAGGCCCGTCTCGGTATGAGACCGGGTAGCTGGTCATAGTGCCCGCTGGTGTGGGATAAGCGTAAGCAGGCCATATAGTGCCGTCTGGTGGCCGGTAGATTCATAGTGCCGCTGGTGTGACCGTAGCAGGTCAATAGTGCCGTTGGTGGGGCCGGTAGCAGTCATAGTTCCGTCTGGTGTGGCCGGGAGCAGTCATATGCCGTCTGGTATGGCCGGAGCCAGGCCATAGGGCCCGTCTGGTGTGGGCCCGTAGCAGGTCATTAGTGTCTCTGTAGTGGGCCGGTAGCAGGCCAGATATGCCCGTCTGTGTGGGCCGGTAGCAGCGTCATAGTGCCCGCTTCTCCAGGCCAGGCTATTAGCCAGTATAGTGCCCAGTTGACAGGTCGGGGCAGTCACAGTGCCGTCTGTGTGGGCCGATAGCAGTCATTAGTGCCCGTCTGGTGGGGCCGGTAGCAGTTCATAGCCCGTCTGGTGTGGGCCGTAGCAGTCATAGTGTACCGTCTGTGTGGGCGGGAGCAGGCTAGTGTTCCGTCTGGTGTGGGCCGGAAGTCAGATCATATAGTCGCCCGTCTGCTATGGCCCGGTAGCAGCATATATGCCCCTGGTTGAGCCGGAGCAGGCCATATAGTTCCCGTCTCGGTGTGGGCGTAGCAGATAATTGTTGCCCCGTGCTGGTATCGGTAGTCATAGTGTCCTGTGGTGTGGTCCGGGCGCCGTAGCAGGCATATAGTGCCGTCTGTGTGGCCGGAGCAGGTCATGGGCCGTCCCTGGTGGTGGAACATTATACTTCGCGTAGCAGATTGGAATCAGGTGTTCCTCTGTGTGGGCGGTAGCAGGCCATGGATGCCCGTCTGGTGTGGGCCGGAGCAGTCATAGTGTCCGTCTGGTGTGGGCGGAGCAGTCATAGTGTCCGCTGGTGTGGCCGGGAGCAGTCATTGGTCGCCTGTCTGGTGTGGGCCGGAAGCAGTCATAGTGCCCGTCGGTGTGGGCGGAGCAGATATAAGTGTCCGTTGTGGCCGGATAGCAGGTCATAGTGTCCGTCTGGGCAGGGCCAAGCAGTGATAGTGCCCATTGGCGATTAGTCGGTGGCGGCAAAAGGCCGCGCCACAGTTCTGCAGCCCACGCGGGCGCTGAAAGGTCACGCCGACGACTCTGCAGATCAATAGCGAATCGTCGACCGGCGTCGGAAAGGAAGGAAGCAAATTCGTGCTGGCGCTGACGATCATTCAGAGGATTGTGTTTGTGAATCCGCAGCATTTGATTTGACAAATTGTTATAGGCGGCCAGATAAAAATAACCTTTAGTTTTTCTCCCGTGCTTGTATAACACACGCCTGGAGGAGGGGCATTTGTCCCCTCATGTTGTTTGTGAATCTTGAAAACAAAGCAGGGCGGTGTTTTTTCGTTGCGAACACATTAAGCAACGCAATAGGCTATCATTTGACGCCAATAAAATGGGGAAATCGGTCGGGATTTTTTAAGTTACAGCGAGCGCGAAGCGCTCCGCTCGTCCTCCGTGTATATGGAAAAACCTTGATTTGAAGCGGCCCGTGGCGACGCTTTTCAGAAGCTAACATCTCTGCAAAACGCAAGGTCTGATAGACAAGTCGACTCTTTGCTGAGTAGCCCTATACCATTCTACCCCGTTTGAAGATTCTCAGAGTTGACTCAGTTATGTGACGTCACTTGTGCGTGGCTCTCCTGCGTGAGAGAAGCAGCCGTTACAGACTGAGAGAAGCAGCTGGCACAGACAAACGAAACATTCGGAGACCGAGAATCAAAAACACTCACACTTAACACAACTACAGCGAAATCGGTCTCTCAAATACGAATCATTGTGTAGAACTTGATACGCTGTCGGGTGCGCGCTGTCGAATGCTGCCCGGAGGAATTTCGGACAAAGCAAGTCTCTGGTCCATGTTCTCAGCAGTCAACTGTTGTCACCTTCGCCATCGTCCGTGCCCACAATACTATCGGCTGAGTCGTTATTCGCAGGACACTTCGCTCTCACCTGATTGAACGCCGGTGATGTTCAGCCCCGTCATCAGGCCGTCTGACGGACGTCTGACGGACGTCTGACGGACGTCTGAGGACATCGACGAGTTCTACGATTCTGACGGCCGTCTGACGGACGGCTGACGTGCTGTGTATATGACCACTCGCCATTAAGTCCGTCCACTGAGCTGCGTGATGGCAGGAGCTGCTGTGGACCACTGCTCTGCCCATCAGCCGTGGATGGAGGCGCGACTATAGCTGTAAGTCAGCAGGGCTTACATCAGGCCGGTGACACTATAGGCGCCGCTGCAGATCCGTTCATTGTCGCGTGCCACGAGCAGGCTGTTAATTACTGTGGAGCACGGACCATAATTCACGCTCCTTTAGCGGCTCCGCTCACCATGGCAACCAGACATCTGCATAGTGCCACAATAGCCGGCTGCGTGGTAACTCCTCTGGAGGAAGGACTGAGAGAAACATGGCAGTAAAAAAAAATCTGACCTTCTGAGGGCACAGCAAGAACGTCACTCAGTTCTGCTGCTTTCCGCACAAAAGCAATGCGTAGTTTGGATGATTAATTTTGCAACAGAGCAAGCATGCTAGTGAAACATGATAGTGAAAAGGTGAAATTGTAAAACATGATGAAACCCGAGAAGCTGAACTGCACGAACCCGCTCTGATCCGCCGTCTCATGTCAGAGAGCGTGGAAGACAGTCACTGTCATCAGCCGCTGTCATCAGCCGCTGTCATCAGCCGCTGTCATCAGCCGCTGTCATCAGCCGCTGTCATCATCAGCCGCTGTCATCAGCCGCTGTCATCAGCGCTGTCATCAGCCGCAAGTCATCAGCTGCTGTCATCAGCCGCTGTCACCAAGCCGCTGTCATCAGCCGCCTGTCATCAGCCGCAAAGTCATCAACTGCTGTCATCAGCCGCTGTCAATCAGCCGCTGTCATCAGCGCTGTCATCAGCCCCGCTGTCATCAGCCGCTGTCATCCAAGCCTGCTGTCATCAACGCCGCTGTCATCAGCCGCGTCATCAGACCGCTGTCATCAGCTGCTGTCATCAGCGCGCTGTCATCAGCCGCTGTCATCAGCCGCTGTCATCAGCCGCTGTCATCAGCCGCTGTCATCAGCCGCTGTCATCAGCCGCTGCCATCAGCCGCTGTCATCAGCCGCTGTCATCAGCCGCTGTCACCAGCCGCTGTCATCAGCCGCTGTCATCAGCCGCTGTCTTCAGCCGCTGTCATCAGCCGCTGTCATCAGCCGCTGTCACCAGCCGCTGTCATCAGCCGCTGTCATCAACTGCTGTCATCAAGGCGCTGTCATCAGCCCGCTGTCATCCAGCCGCTGTCAATCAAGCCGCTGTCATCAGCCGCTGTCATCAGCTGCTGTCCATCAGCCGCCTGTCATCAGCCGTTCAATCAGCCGCTGTCATCAGCCGCTGTCCCATCAGCCGCTGTCATCAGCCGCTGTCTCAGCCGCTGTCATCAGCCGCTGTCATCAGCCGCTGTCCAGCCGCGCTGTCACCAGCCGCTGTCACCAGCCGCTGTCATCAGCCCGCTGTACCACCGGCTGTCATCAGCCGCTGTCATCATCCGCTGTCATTCAGCCGCGTGTCATTCAGCGCTGTCATCAGCGCTTGTTCAACCAAGCCGCTGTCATCAGCCGCTGTCATCAGCGCGGCAGTCCCATCAGCCGCAGTCTCAGCCGCAGTCATCAGCCGCTGTCCATCAGCCGCAGTCATCGCCGCAGTCATCAGCCGCTGTCATCAGCCGTGTCATCAGCCGCTGTCATCAGCCGCTGTCATGCAGCCGCTGTCATCAGCAAAGCTGTCATCAGCAGGCCGCAGTCATCAGCCGCAGTCATCCGCCGCTGTCATCAAGCCGCTGTCATCAGCCGCCTGTCATCAGCCGCTTGTCACCAGCCGCTGTCACCAGCCGCTGTTTCACAGCCGCTGTTCATCAGCCGCAGTCATCAGGCCGCCGTCATCAGCCGCAGTGCCATCAAGCCGCAGTCATCAGCCGTTGTCATTCAGCCGCTGTCATCCAGCCGCTTGTCACCCAGCCCGCTGTCACAGCCGCAGTCATCAGCCGCAGTCATAGCCGCAGTCATCAGAGCCGCTGTCATCAGCCGATGTCATCAACCGCTTGTCATCAAGCCGCTGTCATCAGCCGCTGTCAATCACCGGCAGTCATCAGCCGCAGTCATCAGCTCCGCTGTCATCAGTCGCAGTCATACGCAGTCGCAGTCATCAGCCGCAGTTAAGTTCAAGCCGGGGGTGAATATCTGCGAAGGTTAAAGCGACTCGAACCAGCGCGGCGCGCGTGTGAAGGCCCGGAACCAGGTTTTCTCGCGCCCTCTAAAACTGTATACAGGGGTGGATATCAGGAGAAGATTGAACTGAATACACCGACAGTCCCTGCTACTCTGGGAGTCTGCATGCTGTGTAATTTTGTCTTTCCTGAGGAAATAGTCGGTTCTTTTCGATCGAATAGATGATACCTGAGACCTCTTGCACCATAAAATAACCCAACTGCGAAAACGAATTCTAACGCAATTTCTCGTTGCAGACAGCTGGCTGAAAATAATAACCACCGGAAAGTCCTACCCAGAAATTTACCCCCAGTGCAGCCCATTTTTAACGGAGCTATTTAGCATCCTCCTTGCACCATGACTCCGAAAGTAGTACCCGCGGAAGGTTTTTGAGCGCCCAGATGCCGCATGAGTGAAAATCAATCAAGAATACCAGCAAATTGTCGTTAGAATTAAGAATATTGATGATAGTTTGGTGTGGAATGTATGCTAAGTAAAAACGCACGCGCCTAAGTAAAAAAATGGAACATATGGATTGCGGCTTGATTGCAACAAGTTTAGGCACCTTAGATTGTAACTGATTTTTGTTGTTAGCTGCTGGTTAAATAAGTATTAATAAGCGTTGGCAATTTGCTGTTAAGATGGAGGCATATCTGCTGCTTGACGATGAAGGACGGTGCGGTTGGTGGTGTTCCTGACGGCAGTGTGTGCCGGCTCGCCGACGAAGGTCGCGTATATCGGCCTCTGTTTGAATCTGAAATGGCCGTACCGGAATGTTTCCCGGTAAATAACGTAAACACTTATTATATGCGTTTTGAACATTTGTACTTGATAAAAGACAGTGGTGTTATTTCAGTGATAAAGTACAGTTTTCTTTTGAGGATGCCGTTACGCCTTCCTATAGCCCGTTACGCCTTCTAATGCGCAGGCCGCAGTTCGCAGCGTCAAATTTATGCGGTACAGCGCTAACTTCAGGGCACTTACTACTTTGTGCTATCTAGGCTACTAGCGCATGCCTACTTTATTCCTGCCCTAGATGACACTAGTAATAAAACGTCTTAAGTTATGATGTACCGCATAGCTGGACAATATGGGGGCTAACGCCCTGCCGCCTCCCCTCTGGACTCCGCTATGAAACAAAGGCGGTGTATAAAATTAAACCCAATCGTAAAAAGGCGTGTTTGCAAACCAAGACCCTATCCTATATTTTTTGCTACAGTCCACGAAGCGACAAGAACTACCTGTTGCAAGAATAACAATACTGCGTTGCCATGGAAACGTTCCCAGTTTGATTTCAATTCACAGATATCTTCTCATGTAATGTTCACAAATGTAGGTAATTTATGCATTTTACTGTTGGCTGAAGTAAGTAAATGCCATTACCCTGTTATTACTTAACCATTATTGTAATATCGCGTGTGAGGGTACTAATATTTCATACGTATTACACGAACTGTTAACGGAAGGAGCGACGAAATAACCCACATTCGTATTNGCCACTGCCAAATACAAGGCGCCCCTCGGCTGATTTTGGGGGGCAGCTGCCCCCCTGCCCCCCCTCTTCCGCCGCCCCTGTCACAAACGCACACACTTAGTTGGCAATGGCATGTTCTTCTGTGTTAGTGATTAGTTCATTCACAATACTTTTCGCGGATAATAGATTTGGGGAACACAGAATAGTTCCACAGAGTGATTCATAGGATTTCTTGTCGGTAGGTAAAAAAACGAATGCGCTTAACAAAAACTGATTTGATAAAAGTCAGCAACTGGACTTTCTTCCCGCGATTGGACTGAACCTTCGATAATCGTGCTGGCACTTGTTAAATCCAGTGAACAATCCTATAGGATTGGGTTATTAAACGTTATTTCAAAATACCGTAATGACATCTTTATCATGTTTGCTAACTTATGCATCAGTTTAAATGCAAATAAAATTACAATTACATTACCATTTACAACTGCAATTGCGAGTAATTCATCTAACTCATTGTATCACCAGGGTGTTCTTGGAGGGCTGCATCTGAGCAGTTGAGTGTTGAGTGCGTTTCTTGCAGGGAGGTGGGCATCAGGAGCGGTTGAGTGTCGAGTACGTTCCTTGCAGGGAGGTGGGGATCAGGTCGACGCGGCTTTAACACTGGTGTAATGCACAACGGCTGTCCGTAGCAACACGCCCTGAATACCACTCAATAGTCAGCACCACAATCTAATGGTCTACTGTAGCGAAACGTTCCAATGTTCGCCGGTGCGGGCTACTTACCAGCAAACAGTACGTCCCTGAAGGAGACGCCCTTCTCCAGTCCGCGGGTGCTCTGGTACTTCATGGCGCTGCACTGACGAGTGACGGCTCTGTGGGCGACTGAGCACTGATCAGGGAGTCGGGCCGAGTAGACCGACCCTGGAGAGGGTGGGCTGCACCGCCTGGTCCGCTGGTGGGTCTAGCTGAGGCCAGAGTCCAAGGCTGGCAGAGGTGACGGTAGGCAACAGGGTCAGCAGCCGCCGGCTCCGGCTTGGGTGTCAAATGGGAATTGTCAATCATTCAACACGTCAGTGTTTATTGTGTAAGGGCTTGTGCTCGGAATATACAGTAGCGAGAATGTCACCGCCGTCGTCCAGGAACTTTACAAAGAGGAGGACCAGATAACCGAGACGAGCGTTCCATCTTCACCATTTATACCAAAGTGACAATCAGATAGTTGTGTGCAGTCATTACTCATTTGCAATATTAATGGGTACTCAATTTTTAAGGAATGCATTATGCCCCTGGGGCCTGAACCAGTAATCACTAAGCGTGTGCAGCCCGACACAGAAAATAGGTCACGAAAATAAGCAGCCTACCTTAGCCGGGTTTAATATTCGTGAAGCGTGGACAATTTACTGACAGCAATGACACAGTTAATACAATCAGAACACGAACATATACAACCTCGCGTACGGTATATATTTACCGTACCTGCACTTGGCTCACCACCTCGCACAGCCTTCTGTCATTAGCTCAGCGGTTCAGTTTGGCAGCGGTAGCAGATCCTCGTCGCCGGCACCGACGCTGCCGGCCCCTCGTGTCGCCGATACAGACGGGGAGGGGACGGCGCAGCCGCAGTGTCGGTCACCGCAGCCGCCGGCTTCGTCGGTGCCGACTAGAGGTGCAAACTTTAACCCTATAGTGGCAGGCTCCTGGCTACCCCTATTAGTGGCAGGGGGAGGGGGTCGAAAACGGCCCCCTTGAGAACTCGAGATCTACTCGTCCAATTGTCAAAAATCAAACGGAATTTGATTCCCCTCAATATGATATACATCACAAAAATGGAATTAACCCTATTCCCCCTGGCGGCCAGAATTAACGTTCAAACCTGCGGGGGGCACAATTCCGCTCCCCCCCATATCTCGAGAACCGCTCGGCCGATTTCGATGACAAAACACCATTCGATCGTCGTGACGAAATCTTCTTTTTGGACCGAAATTGCTTTTTTTCTCTAAAACTGGGCGGTCAAGGGGGCAAATAAAATACGATAATTTTGGTGTTTTTTGAAAAGGTGGATGTGGTGGCCATTGCTATAAAATCAAACCGATTTGCATGCAAGAAGAAACGGTTTTTGAGTTCCTTAAGTCAATGTTCTTGCTAGATATGTGAGAAGGGACAAGTAACAAAAACTGAAAAATCATACTGCGCACTCAGGGATAAAAATGGGAAGAAAATTTTATGATGAAAATAGTGTGGCTTCTTAGTGTTTGACATGGGAACGTCCACAGTGGGCGTTGCTGTAATTGTTAAATGTAACACATTGTGCATAGGCGATTCAGGTAAACAGCGTGGGGGGGCACCATGTGCGTACACGCCTTTGTATTTCATCCTTATTTTGAAGTTGGGCCAAATAACTGACGAAGAATACGCCCCCCATTTTATGTACATGAGTGCAAGCCTCTGTCCCCAAAATATGTATATAATCCAAATTATGTATGATGCTACAAATCATCACTTAGTTTCTGACGCTGTTATATTCCACGCAAACTACGAAGGAAGTATGCGCCGCACACCCGCATTCGAAACGACCTCCCAAAAACATGACCCTGGAGCCGCCTCCGCTGGGCCGATTTTTCCAAAATTTTTACAGAACACGCGTCATTCATATATACGAAAAGTCCAAAAGTTTCAAGACGATAGACGGATTGGTTCAGAAGCGGCGGGCGAAAAACTACCGGGGGGTGCAGAATCTGCCCCCCCGCAGGGAATAGGGTTAAAGGGACTGTCCCACCTTCAAAAAATGTGTCAAATGTACGTCGTTTTTGGTGCAAAATATGAAGTGAATGCTGCTAAACACGATTATGACATTTGTTTCTCACGAACAGTGCTCAATTTCATTAATAAAGTCAGTTCTAATATTTGGGCTGCATGACGTCATATGAAGGAAATTTTTGGGAAAAAAAGAAAAACCTTACGCTGTTATAAGTAGGACTAGCGTAATGGCTAATGTATGGCCAAAAGTATAAACAAGTCGACTGTAATCAACATTAGCAAAGAGAGACTACGACATCGGCTCACGGCCACCATTCAAATACATTGGGGCGCTGCCGATGTTACAGATGCAAAATCAAAACCTCGATATTCTCTGTGATTCGACCTCAGTGGTTGTTTTAACTGTATACCATACATGGAATTTCAATGCCAAGCACGCAAAATGGCTATCTCAACTCAAATCTTATGTTAAGGTGGGACAGTCCCTTTAACAAAATATTGAATAGGGGGTAGCAGGGGGCAAAAAAGCACAATTTCAGAGATAATTTTGATCCAATACAGCTGCCAGGTCTTTTGACCGACTTCAACGCAATAAACGGGAATCACTAGCAATTGAATAGAAGATTGTCATATGACAGCAGTTTTTGTCAATTAAAAAATCATAGGCATTTGTAGGTCACTAAAAATGGGGGGGAAATGCATAGTGAAACCATTTTTGTGGTTTTGTTTTGGAATAATTTAAATGGTGCATTATTGTGACATCAGCCAAAAATAGTAAGTAAGCATATTTTATCCATAGGTGGTGCCAGGTTAACCCGGCAGTCACTGGGGTATTTCTGTAACACGAGTCACTGGGGGGGGGGGCTTTTTTAGCCCCCCTTGTATCTTCGCGACTAATCAAACAATCGCGCCTGAACAAACGGTAATCGATAGCCAGGACAATTCATCGACGTAAAATTAATTTGTGTTGCCCTAGAGGTCAGTGGTGACGTCACAGGTCAGTCAAAGAGTCAAAATTTACAGACAAAATTTTATAGACCATATTTCCGATTCAAAGCAATTGGTTGCAAACCATGATCACCCAGATTGCTCTCAAACTGTGATGAACACACATCCAGAATGAGCTGATCGGGGATTTTTGGCAGAAGTCAAGGTCGAGAGGTCAGGTCACATAAGGTCACAGCCCAAAAATATACGAAAGTTTTCATGCAACACATGTTGCACATGACTATTTTACGTGGGAACACGAAATTGATACTCATTTTACCACCTGATTTAAGGTACGTGAATGAAAGGTCAAGAAAAGTTCAAAGTCATGTCACAAAAGGCAAAAATTTAAAATTGATTAATACAGTAAATCAATGCATTTTTCTAGACCGGTTTTGTCTTAAAAATATAGTGCTGCTCTTTATTTGTCTGCATCTGGTCAAAAAAGGACAAAAAATGACAATTTCACAATTTGACTTCTCGCGAGTTACCCATACCTTAGATTGTCATCACTCAGTCCAAAATACAGATATCAATTTTTAAATTTAGTATGGTTGTTGAATATGTTGAATAGTGCATAGTTATTTAACATATATTCCGGTTTTTTTAATATCTTAAAAAGTTTTGATTTTTTGTCTTTCGTTCAAAAAAAGTAAATTTTTGCAAAATTTTCGGGGGCAATTAAATCACTTTTTTCAAAAAAATATGAGATAGGCCATATTGTAGCCCTTGACATTTGATATCTTCTTCGTTTTTTTTTTCGGATTCCATTTTGTCTATTACATGACATTCGTACAGCCTCCTAAAGTTTAGCTGATTTTGGTGTCAAAATCGTGTGTAGTGACGTCACTAACTAAGCTTTATCTAAAAAAAAAAATGCTGACGAAATTAAAAAAAAAATGCATAGGGTGTGAACAAGATGTCAGGTACTAGAAGTTTAACGTTGATAGCTGCATTGTTTCGTTAGATATTTTAGATATTCCTCAGGGGGGGGGGGGCTAAAAAAGCCCCCCCAGTGACTCGCGGGTTAAGAAAAAGGAGGTAAAATAAGAACAATTATTAACCAAAGGCAAGCTGCTACCAAACAATATAAATAAGCTACTGAGCGCATACAGTCTCGTTTATATGTTTTACCTTATCATAGGTGTGTCAAGGATCCAAATAAGGGGGAGAAAGATCCTTTGCTAGGTATATTTTCAGTTTGTATAGTACTAACTATAGTCAAATTATTTTAAGTTGAATGTTGAGTAACTGGAGCCTTTTCGAAAATAGCACGCGGCGTATACGCAAGTATTACTTCGAGATACTGGAAACGGCAAGAGTAATGCCACGACTGGCTGTACCAGTTGAGTGAATGTTGATCAAATAGTGAACGAAAATCATTTTGGTTGCCTTGGGGAAATAATTGATTTACTGAAGTCAGCTTGATGCCTAAAATCTATTAATAGATTGAACTTGCATTTGCGCGCTGCTATTTTCAAGAAGACACCAGAACCCACTAAGCGACGCTACATAAAATGGACATCATATTTGACCATCATTCACGCTAATGTTGAACCAGAGGTGCGTCCTCTTGGCTGCGAACCAGTATCTCAATGTAATAACTTTGCGTATAGCGTCGTGCTATTTTCGAAAAGGCTCCAGTTACTCAACATTCAACTTAAAATAATTTGACTATAGTCAACAGTGACTTTTCACTTGCAGCTTCAATTGACATTAATTGTCACCCCACTTCTTACCCTACCCGGAGTCGCCCATTATTCTATGGGCGATATGCTCGTAGAGTATCCTGTGGTGCGTATTTCATCCCAAAACTGCAGTATATCATGTCATTGTTGGCGAAAGCATCTTAATTTCCTTGCAATAATATGACCACCTTACTTCGATTCCTGAGCGCGCCACAGCCAAAAAATTACTGCTTACCCTCCCCTTGCCACATATGTGCATATATAGTTATAAAATATATTTATATTCGGTCGTAGTCGCTGGCATATCGTCATCATTATGTTAGCCACCCCTTTTCCTGTGCCTGAACACGCCCCTGGAAGTCTATATACATAAATTATGCAAATAATGGAAGGAGATTCTATCTCTTGCATTTTCATAGTTATATATCTCCCATAAATCACTCTAATGACTACCAGCCAATTGTTTCATACTTCCTGCAGACCTCTCCTTTTTCAAATCCCTGAAACCGCCTCTGCCGTACAATAGTTATGGTATTTCAATAGCAACAACTCATTTAAACTTGATTCAATCAGACTTAGCATTTGCAACTGTTTCATACTTGATGCAGTTAGAAAGAAGCCATGAAGAACGCATCTCCGTGCTATTGCTAAACGTCGCCGAAAAAGCCTACCAAAATCTGAGCCCTCTTGCACCATAAATAACCACCTGGCGAAAACGAATTTTAACCAATTTCTCTTGCACCAGCTGGCTGAAAATAAAACCCCGAAAGGTCTACCCAGAAAATTCTACCCCCAAGTGCAGCCATTTTTAACCACTATTTAAGCATCCTCTTGCACCAGACTCCGAAAAAGTAGTACCCGCGGAAGGTTTTTTGACGCCACAAGATGCCGCATGAGATGAAAATTCAATCAAAGAATTAACCAGCAAATTTGTCGGTTAGAAATAAGAATCATTATGAATAGTTTGGTGGAATGTATGCCTAAGTAAAAAACGCACGCGCTAAGTAAAAAAAAAAAATGGAACATTGATGCGGCTTGATTGCAAACAAGTTTAGGCACCTTAAATGCTAACTGATTTTGTTAAATGCTGGTGAAATAAAAGTATTAAATATAAGCGTATGCAATTTTGCTTGTTAAGATGGGCAGGCATTCTGCCTGCTTGACGATGAAGACGGTGCGGTTGGTGGTGTTCCGACGGCAGTGGTGTGCCGCTCGCCGACGAGGTCCGGTATTATCGGCCTCGTTTGAATCGGAATGGCCGCACCGGAATGTTCGGTAATACCTAACTACTATTATATGCGTTTTGAACATTTGTACTTGAATAAAAGCACAGTGGTGTATTTAAGTTTTGATAAAGTTACAGTATTCTTTTGAGGATCCGTTACGCCTTCCTATAGCCCGTTACGCCTTCTAATGCGCAGGCCGCAGTTCGCAGCGTCAAATTATGCGGTACAGCCTAACTTCAGGCACTTACTACTTGTGCTATCTAGGCCCTACTAGCGGCATGCCTACTTTTATTCCTGCCCCTAGATGACACTAGAATAACCTTAAGTTATGCTGTACCGCAATAGCGGAATATGGGGGCGGGCTAACGCCCCTGCGCCCCCCTCTGGATCGCTAGAACAAAGGCGGTGTATAAAATTAAACAATCGTAAAAAGCGTGTTTGCCAAACCAAGACCCCTATACCTATATGTTTGCTACAGTCACGAAGCCGACAAGACTACTTTGCAAGAACATAACAAATTCTGCGTGTGCCATGGAACGTCCCGTTGATTTCATTCATCAGATATCTCTATTAATTTCACAAATGTAGGCTAATTTATAGCATTTAACTGTTGCTAGACATGAAGTAAGTAAATGGCACAATTACCCATGTTATTACTTAACCATTATTGTAATATCGTGTTGAGGGTACTATATTTTCATATGTATTTACACGACTGTTCAACGGAGGACGGACAAAATAACCACATCGTAGTTTTACCCAGGCGGCGTCTTTTTTTGGTGCAAGAGAAAATAGCCAGCTGGTTAAATTTTCGATTTGGGTGGAAGTGGGTTTTCGCCAGGTGGTTATTTATGGTGCAAGAGGGCTCTGGTGGAGCCACCTCTGTTAAGAATAATAACCCAATTTTTTCACCACCATATGCAGAAATCAATTTAAAGAAAAGTAAGAAAAGTTGCATGGGCCTGCTTTCAACGGTTCTGGAGATATTAACGAAAAACCTGAGGGATGGCCGAAAAATACCCCCTGCCACTAATAGGGTTAATCCAGCTAGTTAGACAAAAATCCGCACTCTAAAGCGCACAAAAAGGTCGACTTAGATTCGTTTGGATGCAATGTTTCTTGCTAGTTGAGCTCTTTGTGAGGTTCATATTTACCATCATTGAATCGTTTGCAATAAGGAAAAGCCAGGTAACTTAATGCAATCTCTTACTATGAATTTTGCAACGCAACTAATGAGAGTTCTGAATTATTTTCCTGAAAACACATTACCTCCGGCATCACTCTTTCCCGGTGTATTACAGGAGATAGAAACAGGAGATGTGTTTTGTTTGAGTCTCACTGTATTTCTTGTCTTGTAATAACTTAAAATAATTTTGAACACCCTATCCACTTCTCTGAAGTGATATTATTTCCAATTTACGCTCCAGTTTGATGGCACTGATCTTAATTGCCATGCTACTAGAGCCCTGTTTCAAATCGGCTGCTGTGCTGTTGTCAGCCGAGATTGACTCCGCCCATGTGCTGACGAATTTGTTCCGAATCAGCTGCCAGAAAATGACAGCTGTATACATATGTGGCGCTGAAAGGACATATTCTACGCATGTGCGCTAACCAAAAAGATTAATGGGGAGCGATCTGGCGCAAGGGGAGGATCCTGTCTTCTGTGGCCGGTGACCCGGGGTCAAAATCCCTGGGCGGTCCGCTGAACAGGTCGCCCGGCCCCCATATAATAACCCTCGGAACAGGGTGAGAGTTCCAGCACTATGATCCCAAGAGGATGCGTTGCTTGGTCCACAAACCAAACCAAAAAGATTATCATATATAGTAATAATTATAACTATATAAAAATACCATTTAATAATCATCATCATCATCAACCACGCTGCTTTCAACCCGGAACAAGCGCTCTTTGCTTTGTTTACAAGCCCGCATTCAACTGCGCCACTGACCACTGTCGCATGCGCCAATTTATGTGCATGCTGATAGCACGCGCGTC